>JASFDH010002709.1:0-10199 GCA_036937195.1 Nidularia pulvinata | reverse complement strand
ATTAGGCTTGTCATTCGGGTACCTATTATTGAACCATATCCATTCTTTATCTCCAGATCAAGTGGGTTGACAAATACTTGTTCCCGACATAAAGCGGCTACTTACTCGTTTGATTAGTGCGCAGATCATCTTACAGTGGTGTCAACGCGACACCATGGACACGATACGCAGTAATGCAGACGAACTGCGCGAACTTATGTTTCAAATGTTGAATAACCAGGCAGAAATGCAGCGTATCGTTGAAATGCAAAACGCCGGCGAAAGGGTGGCAGAGTCTATCATGGGTGCCGGACAAATGGTGATGTGCAAACCAATCTTCTATATCTGTACCACTGACATACTTTCTAGGAGCTGCGCCATCTTCGTGAGGGTACTGCTTCGTATGAGTTGATGGTAGCGGATGTAAGATCTCTTTCGCCTACCCCACAGCCATCGCCTACCCCACAACTACCGCTTATCCCACAACGATCGTCTACCCCACAACCATCGCCTATCCCACAACCATTAGATTCTCAGCGATATTTACAATATCAAAGGGGCTTAATACAGCTTCACCGCGCCACTGGCATCCCGCCTACTGTAAAGGTTTTAAACGGCGAAGTTGAGAAGACTGGGGATTTGGCGGTGGCTGGAGGAACTTATAGTGATATCTGGCAAGGCGTGTGGATGGGTGAAGATAAGGTATGTTCTAATAACATGAGAGCGTTGAGCCATGCCAATGAAATTTCAATAGGTAGCTCTGAAGGCGTTGCGCAATATCAAGGCAACCGATCCCAAAGCACGGAAGGTATGCAAGATTACATTTCAATAGGCCAAAGTCTGACCCCGTTTTTCACTAGCGCTTCGAACATGAGATCACTGTTTGGGCCGATCTGGCGAATGATCATATTCTGCCATTCTATGGCATTGTTACTGATCAGGGCCAGCATATCCACATGGTGGGCATAATCCTCGCATTTTGTTCATTGCGTTATAAAAATGCCCCAGGTGTCTCCTTGGCAAGAGAATGGCAACGTGCTTGAGTAAGCCCGCAAAGCAGATGTATTCCGCTGTTGTATGCTGACGCCTGTCATTAGTTACGTCAAGCTCAATCCAGACGCCGACAGAATACGCCTAGTAAGATTATATCTGTTCAGCGTGTCTTGTAAAGTTCAAATCTATGTTTAGATATCAGGAGCCGCTCAAGGACTTGAATATCTACACTCACGCAATATTATTCATGGGAACGGTTCGTTTTGCATTTCTTTGGCAAATCTTGATGCTGATGTCCTTGTCTCTAGTGAAATGCGTAAGGATTTTATCCATGATTTTTAGGCTCTATCAATTAATGTACTTTCCGCGCAGGCGAATATTCTTGTGTCGGCGTCGGTAAGTAGTGCATCAACGTTGAAATATAGCTACTTATCGTGATTTAGGGCGACGCCTGTATTTGCGACTTTGGAATGTCCAAAGTCATCGAGGAAGTGACGGAGAAGAGCGCTTCCGCTACCCTGACAGCATCGGGAAGTGCAAGATGGCTCGCTCCGGAGCTGATCGAGGGGGTAGTTTCTTCTCCGACCAAGGCGGCAGACACTTACTCCTACGCCATGGCCATCCTTGAGCTTCTTACGGGAAAGCATCCATTCTCTGATCGCAAGAGAGACGCATCGGTCATTCACGACATTGTTGTCCTGAAGAAGACGCCTCTTCGACCAGTAGAAAAGGAGGTTAGCAAGTGGCTGAGTGACGAACTGTGGGATCTTATGCAGAGGTGTTGGTGCAACGAAGCTGTTTCTCGACCTTCGATGTCGCAGGTTGCTGCGTGTGTTGACAGTATCGAGAACTCCGATGCAATGGATACGTCTTGATTTGTTTACATTATAAAGGATTCTACATAGCATACAGATGGATTTTGCTTTGTGGCATGGACTACTCATTACAGGACTATTGCTATTAAATTGCTCTCTGTGTAGCCGTACGGCGTTTGATGGATGGATGGAATGCTAATATTTGTACTTGCGTCAGTTTAGCTTCGAGGAGGCCCCAGGTGGGAATGGTGCAAAGGTATATTTATCTGCATATGGCACCATGATCTGATGCATAAGAGATGTCAAAACGAACATTCAGAATAACATGTACAAGTGGTTTTCGAGGGGGAGAAAGATATGTTATACAGAAAGGTAGCAACATGTGGTATTATTGCTAGCACAAAGAAATGCGAATGTAGAAAGCAAGAGAAATGTACAGATAAAACAAGAGAAAAGAAACATAGTGTGTGGAATATAACATCCCCAACATCCAACCAATCCGAATACAAGTCATCACTTGTCTGCAATAACCCCTTCGTGACCCTCGACGACCCTTCCGTTCCCATTATGGACCATCTCTCCTGGACCATCGCCCGATGGGTGCTTCTGGTACATCGTGTTTGGAGATCCATACATGCCGTATTGGGGAGGAATCGACATCGGCCCTTCCGTTCGAGGTACGACATATGATGGATAAGGAACGGGGGGCCCGAAGGACGCGACGTAGGTAGGATAGAAGGGCTGGGTAGGATATCCGTGTGCGTCGCCTTCTTGGATGTTGGAGGCCGGTGGGGGCTGCATGGGCGACGGTACGTGGGTCACGTAGTACTGGGGGTACACCGGAGCGCCCCCATCGCCGGGCTTGGGGACTGTTGGTGGGGCGTACTGACCAAAGTAACCAGCTGGTGGGAAGCTGATTACGTAGGGGCTAACTAGTGGTGAGTTAGTAATAGGCGGGGGACCGCCGTTTGAGACAGGCACGCCCTGTTGGGGCACATCGAGGTGTTCGATGCTGCTGCCTGCGCGATCTCAAAAATTAGAGGCGGCTCGTGTCATTCCATGCCTCAACCAGGGGACGGCAGAGGAGAAGAGGTCGCACCTTTTCCATCGCGCTTCTTGTAAGGACCTCTCTTGATCCCTTTTTTCCTCTCCTTCCTCTGAGAATCTACGCATTCCTCGGAGATACCGTACTTGACGCAGCGGAGACAGGGCCTAGCATCGTCACACTTTTTGCAGGCTTTCTGGCAATTTGTGCAGGCGTTCTTGACTTGGCGGCGTTTGGAGCGGAGAGGCTGGGCCGGCAGGAGACCGGGAGGGAAAGGGTACATATGCATTGGCATGCCAGAATAGCCGACAGAGTGGATGCCATTGCTCATGTGGGGTTGTGCGGGGATGTTAGCTGGGGAGTCGAGTGCATCGTCTGCATCGGGACTCTTTTCGTCTGCGGAGGCCATGGAACGGGCCTGTGGGGGACGATGGGTCGGTCGGTGGACTGAACGGGGAATCGAAGCGAGGAAAGTGGGTGCTTGTGGCTGACATAACGGGATGGAAGGCTCAGTTTACGAATCGGGTAAAGTGGATAAAAGGGGAGGAATTACTCGGCAGGGGTACAGCGAAGATGGCGAGGGTGGGGAGCGGTGCACGCCGGCGGGGGGCAAGCGCGACCGCTGGTGGGAAGAGAGATCGCAGGGCACCTGGGAGAGACAGGCATGATGAGACGGAGCATGGCCGCGGGAGACTGGATGAATACCTGTTGTGCTGGCAAATTCAAGTACAACACTGTGCAGATGAACGGAGTTGACGCTGCTGAGTTGGTCGGAGGATGAAGGGTAGGGGAAGTGGGCTTTGCTGGGCTTTGCTAGGCTAGACGCTGTGGGCGTATCAGGGCTGCGTAGGCGCTGCAGGCTATGTAACGGCTTGCAGGCTTTGTAGCAGCTTGCAGGCCAAGTACAAGCTAAGCAGCCAGCTCAATGTATGTCGTGTTGCACAAACAACTCTTTTGAATAAACTTCACACTAGCATGCCACACCGGCACTCCCAAGCTCATCCCGGCCTCGCTGCTTCTCTTGTCCGCCACGCACTCCATCTTCTCGTCTTCTCGCCCACGCTGCACCCAATCGATGGCATCGAGGCTGCCATGAGTAGTGCTGCGTGCCCACGGCATGCAAGTGTCAATCCACACATGTCTCTTTCCAATGCCTTATCGCGAAATTGTTCCGATTATATATTCCTCGGGCCGCCCTGTCACAACAATGCCGTCGTCACGTTCGCGCCTGTCACATTTGGCAGTCACGCACATATGTGAGTTCTTCGCCGTTGCGTGCATCATTGACGCTAAAGCAACGCTAAAGTCTGCGCCTTGCCGTCCGCAATTTTAATTTCAATCAGTGCCCACGTTGCCTGCTGCTACAATCACTCTTGTTTTCAGACCATTGCAATTTTAGTGCCCCCGCCGCTCAATCCCCTTTGAGTCTCCAAAATGGTCTTGAAACCAGAGCTCATCCAAGCCTTCGCTGCCCTCGAAATTTCATCCGACGCAGACGAGTCCGTCGCTGCACGGGCCTACAAACGTCTTGCACTTCTTCACCACCCAGATCGCAACCACGGCGACTCGACCGCAACCCAGCGTTTTCAGCAGGTGGGCCATCCCATCCTCTTCTGCCGACCCCCCTCGCCTTGACATCATGTAATTAGCTCGGCACCGCCTGGAATACCTGCAAACGATACTACGAAAACCCTGCATGGGGCCGTGTTCCTGAACCCTCGCTCCATGGCGGCTATGGTGCAAACTGGGATGACGATGACGTTCCAATGGACGACGACGACATGGATGCTTTCTTCCGGTTGGCTCTTTCGCAAATGCTGTCTCCTTTTCTTTCTAGTTAATTCTGTCCAGGTACATGTTTGAGGAGATGTTATTCAACCGCTATTCACGCGCCAAAGGGCAATGTACGTCTGTACCACACCTCTGTTCCCGCTATTTTTCCTGACCATGCCCCAGATTATCGCTCGCAGAGATCCGGCGGAGAAGGGCGTGGCCTCCATCCCTTTTCGGGCGGCTTCGCGGAGACGCAAGAACGGCAATCTGCCAATGAGGCCAGGCAAGAGAAGAATAACAAAGCATATGAGAAACGCATACGTGAACTTGGTCAGTTTCGCTGAGCATTGCTCCAATGCAAACATTTACCTACGCCACCCACAGAACTCGAAATCGAAGCCGAGCAGCGCGAAAAGGCCAAAATGGAGCGGGAGAAACAGGCCGCTGAGAAACGTCGAGCTTCCGCGTTACAGCAGGCCTTCAAGGTAGATATTTCAAACCCAATCCTTCTCCAGCCACTCATTACGTTCCAAGTCTGCTAGGGAAGGCAATGCCCAAGCTGTTCGCGATGCTGTTCTGGAATACAACCTCGATGTCAACACCCCCCTGAACAAGGTAAAACAAGCAAAGAAACAAGAAACCGAGCAGAAACACGAAACCCTCTTGCACGTAGCGGCTTCTTTCTGCGATGAGGAGCTGGTTTCGTTTCTTTTGGAAAAGGGTTTGTTGTTCAGCCGCGTTTCTTTTTTACCACATATTAATACTTGTCATAGGCGCACTGTCGACGACATTAAACAACGCCAGCCTGACGCCATTCCATGCGGCCATTCTCGCAGGCAATGCTCCCGTTGTACGACTCTTCTTGTCCCGTCGAACCAAGTTTTCGGAAGGCTGCCACCCGTCCAAGGCCACCGCAGACGGACGCACTCCCTTGCAACTCGCTGTTACAAGCAGCTCTCCTGCCATGGTCGAGCTCCTGGTGAAAGAGGCCACGGTTCATGATGTCGAGCGTTGGTGGAAGAGCGACAATGTGTCTCAGGAGATTAAAGACATATTGCAAACAAAGGTTGGATACACCATGTCACATCCATGTGCTCCCCTAGTTAATGCTTTTCTACTTACAGAAAGGCTTTGCTCCACCTGACGAAGCAAACCGGGGTTCCACGGCAACGTCTCAGCAGGCACGCAACAAGCTAGAAGCAGCCCGGAAGGCTGCTGAAGAAAAGGCAGCTAAGATCGCAGAGGAGAAAGCTCGTGCTGCCGAAAACCTGAGGAAGAAGCAGGAAAGAGCGGAGAGGCGGGCTGCGGAAGAACGGCAAAAGATGGAAGCGAGGCAGCGGTTGGAGGAGGAAGATCGCGCGAAAGCAGAGGAAGAAGCATGTCTAAAGGCAGCGCAGGAAGCACGGTCGAAGGCCGAGCAGGAAGCACAGGCGAAGGCTGAGGAAGAAGCACAGGTGAAAGTGGAGTGGGAAAGAGCTAAGCTGGAGGCAGAGTGGAGAGCTCGAGCAGAGGCGCAGAGAAAAGCTCAGGAGGAGGCGCAGAAGCGTGCTCAGGAGGAAGCTGACTGGAGGGCTCGACTGGAGGCGCAGCGGAGAGCGCAGCAGGAGGTGCAGGAGCGAGTTCAGCAGGAGGCGCAGGAACAAGCTCTGCAAGAGGCCGAGGAGCGAGCTATGCAGGTAGAGATGGGGGCTCAAGAAGAGAAGAAGGCTTGGCGCGAGAAAGAAAAGGCTGAAGAGGAGGCACAGCTGCAGACAGAATCGGCGAAGGCGCGTCGAGAGAAGAAATTACAGTCGCGTTTGAATGGCGCTCCTCAAACGGCTAAGCAGGGAACTCGGCCTGCAAAACCTGTAAAAAAGGCGCGGCGAGAGCTGGATTCGAGTGTGCAAGACATGCCCGCTGCAAGGACGCCCGATGTCGTGCAAGAGGGGGTTGCTGGAGCTCCGATGACGAAACGCGTTGAGTGCATTCAGGAGTACAAGGCACGGATGAAGGAGCGGCAGCAGCAGGTTTGCAGCTGACTTGAGAGTTTGTGGTGCGTTTTGACGAGAGTACTTTTACAGGACAAAAAGACGAAGGAGATACCCACGGAGGGTATGGACAAGGTTCGTTTTGAGGATATCTACGCGACAGGATACTGATATATGGGGTAGTACGAAGTCATAATGCAACGAAGGGCGGAGCAAAGTGCACGAGACAAGGAACGGCATCGTCGCATGGTGGAGGAGAAGGCGAAGCTGAAAGAGTCGAAGGTATGGCATCCAGGGACAGGACAGAGTGGAGTGCTCATGTTTATGGTGCAGGACGGAATGGACAGGCGTTCGGTGGACGGAAGTGAGGGTGCAAAGAAGAAGTCTGTAAGCAAACGGAACGACGTACCTGGGTAAGCGGAGGCATTTCTTTTCTGGTCAAGAGGCTGATCGTGATCTGCAGAGTGAGCGCGCCGCGGCAGGCTGTGACTCCTCCGGCTTTGGTGATTGAGGTGCCTTCGCTGGGCCCGGAAGACATCCAGACGTGCTTTGTACCGGATGATCTGTTTCGCGACGAGAAGCGACCGAGTAGCGGACCAGCGGCGGTGACGGATATGACGGTAGCCAGCAGCCAGAGCCAGAGCGAGGGCGGGGATGGGGTTGGACGCGGGCGCGGGTTATTGCGGGGACGGGGAAAGGGGCGTGGGCGTGGACGTGGGCGCGGGTTCTGGCGTGGACGAGGAGTGCAAGGGGCGTAATGAAAGTAATATTGGGATAGACTATTAGTAGTGAATAATGTAGTATAGTGAATCTGATATTGTACATGTCGTGCTGACATAGTGCCACACGTGCAAACAAAAGTAAACTCGTGGAGGCCATTGAGCATCGTCGCCAGCATCGCTCACCAGCGGGCTCAACACCGACCACGACGAAGAACACGACCACAGTGCCTAGTCGCACCCAGCTGTGCACCCCAGAGCCCTCTGGAGGCCCAGCTGACTCTTTCTCTTTCTTTTTCCTCCCCTCTTTCTTCTTCCCCCATGTCCGCGCCCCCATCGCCCCATCTCTCTCCGACACACAGGAAGAAGGAGCGTCCCCCGGCCCTCGACATCCACCCCCATAACAGGGCCGCCCTATCCGATGGTGAGGTCCGCTACTCACGCCCTCCTGACGACGAGCGACCCTCCACCAATCACCAGGTGTGCACGTCGCTGCCTGTTTCTCGCGTACTGCTCACCCTCCCGTCCCAGACACAGCCCAGCCTCAACATCTCCGTCACGGACGAGGATGACTCGCCTGAGCAGGACGCCTCCGGCTCGCGTCCTGTCTCTGCCACCTCTTCGCTCGATCCCTATTACTTCGGCATCCAGTCCCCATCCGTCTCGCCCGCACCCCCTCTTCCCCCGCCCCCGGCTCATCTCAGCGTGACTCCTGACCATGACCGCATCAACGAGCCTGTCACTCCTGCCCGCAACCCAGCGGGCATTGATAGACGTGGCCTCGTTGGTGTCGGGGAGCTGGCTACTCCCCGCTGGGCTAGGTCTGAACGACACGACGACGACGACGACGACCCGGTCGATCATCCGCTCGACGCTGAGATATACGATATTGTTACTTCCCAGGATGCGGAAGACGACGAGCCCGACAGCCCGTGGACCATCGAGGCCGTCGATGGCGAAACATCCGAGAAGGAAGATGTGCGCTTCTATTCTCTTTTCTCCTTGATGTTCACTCATTCTTTCTTTAGCCTACGGAGATGCCTCCCCCTCCGGCTCGATCGCTGCGTTCAAAGTCATCAATCGCGGACGAGAGTGGCGGCGAAGAAATTCTATACCCCCGCAAACTGAACGGCACTCTGCCAGACCCTCCCCCACCGGCAGAGGTGGAGACTGAATCCCTGGAGTCTCCCGTGACTTCTCGTCCATCTGAGCGCCAGTCGCTCCTGGAGATCACTGTAGCAACTTCGCCGCCGAGTGCGTTCACCCAGCCTGCTCGTCGTGCCAAGAAACGTACTTCGGACGAGTTCGAGCTCGACCAGTCTGGCACACTGGTCTCTAAACGCGCTGCTGCCACTAACAAGGATGACCGCGCGTCAGTTCGGAAGCATCGGAGCCTCAATGCCAGCAGCTCCTCCAGCGGCGGTTCTTCGCGGGATATTAAAGGCAAGGAACGCCGTCGTGAAAGCATCGGCCTCACCATTAACAGCGGGGCAAAACCATCGCCGTTGACGATGAAATCTCCAGAGAGGCACGCTAGGCAGTCCTCAGCTAGCTCTTCTTCGTCCAACCACGCCGATGGGCACCATTCCAGGCGGGTCCATACCTCTGACTTTTCACGCTTGCCGCCTTCGCCTTCTTCTTCGTCTATCCAGCAATTTCTTCGTCAGACATCCGCCCCAAATAGCTCCCATACCCCTCCCCTGAGCTCTGCATCCAAGGACAATCTTCACTCTTCGCCCAATGTCGCCCATTCCCTTCTCAGAGGCACACAGGAGGGCTGGTCCGGACTCGATGATGAAGCCACTGCAGAGGCTCTGCGCAAATTAGATGGCCTGACTGGCAAGACGGCCCGCGCCAGAGCAAGCGTTGGCAGTTTGGGGCGACCTTCCAGTTCCAGCCGCCCAGGAACACCAGCTGGAAAATCCGGTTCCCAGTGGGAGGGCGTGAATGCACCGGATTCAGCGAAGAGCAAGCGGGGAAGCGCCAGCGTGAGAGATAGTGCGGGCCCAAAGGAGAAGGAAAAGGAGCCTTCTCAACGCCAGTCCATTGGTCTTGGGATTCTGTCTCCTGATGCCCATGAAACCAACGATTTCTCGGGCACAGCTATCAGCAGCGACGAGTATCCTACATCTGCTCAGGAGAAGACGCCTAAGAAATCTACCGGCACCCGTCTCAGCTTTACGCCCAAGCGTGGTTCAACTTCTTCCACGACATATGCCAGTACCCCGACGACAAGCTCCCGAGATTCGGCATCCATGTCGGCTGGTACGAGTGCTACTTCGGTTTCTGCTGCATCTGGTCGGCATTCCATGATCAAAACCGGGAGGAATAGTGCAGGCAGCGATATATCAAGTGTTCATTCTACTGAGGCAACCCTCCTCAAAGATCGTGCTGCGACTCTTGCTGCAAACGGAGACGCTGCAGAGGATGCCACTGTCCCTCCTGTGCCTCCTCTACCCAAGGATTTGTCGTCGTTCAGGTCCCCACCCTCTACTTCGACCACTATTGGGTTTTCCATACCCCCAGAGGAAAAAGAGAAGAGGGATAGCCATGATAATGAACCGGAGCGGACTATTTCTCTCGAAGTTCCGCCTTACAATAGCCTTCCACCTCCTGTATCGTCGTCTTCTCAAGCTCGCCGACAGAGCCAGCATTACTCGTCCACCAGCTCAACCCTCAATTATCCCCCGGAGCAACAGCCTGTCGTACCCAAAACGCCTTCGAAGAAGTGGAGCTTCTCCAGTGCCTTGAATCTCAAGCTATCGAGTTCACCGTCGTCCTCCTCTGGTCAGAAATCATCTGGATTCCCGATTAGTCCTCGCTCAGTGACATTTGGTCAACAACTTCGCAAGTCTACTTCCAAGGACCAGCCTATGTCTTCAACGTCGTCCAAAGGACCCTGGTCGCC
>JASFDH010002708.1:0-10202 GCA_036937195.1 Nidularia pulvinata | reverse complement strand
AAATTCTTAACCTAACCCTAAGCAACAAACATGTCTCTACCCTCTAAATAGCCTCGTAGCAGCCTCTAATACATAGACTATAACCAAGAGGGGTTAGAGCACAGCCAAACCAAGGCAATGGTGGTGTAGAGTGCCCACTCTGCCCACACCCCGATTCCGCAGGAGGGGCCTCTGTACCAAGAGCCCTAGCTATTACAGACAGATGTGAACAACAATATGAGCTCATGGAACACAGATCACCCACCCAATCAAACCTGGCTAAAACAAGCGGATCATCGATCGAGCAGCGTGCCTCAAATTAATATAGACATAGCCTTGGCCCAGCTTCCGCACCTTGCTGCCTTTCTTTTCTTGATTAAATCATTTTCCTAGCTTTCCTCATATTATTTCCCCTTGCCCTATAAAATTTCTTACAAATTTTCCTCACCCCAGAAAAATTCCTACTACTACTTAGCTATAAAAGAAACCTATGTTCGTAGCTAGGGAGGCAGTTAATTGCACGCAGATTTTCTCAAAACTAGATATGCACGCCCCAAGTTTCCGAGAACTGTCTCAACTTTGCTAACCACTCCTGCTCATATTGCTCATCACCATTGACTAGGGACATCCTTTGTTCCACCGTTGCTTTTGTATAAACATTGCTCATTATGCCCACCCTCAGTTCCTCACGTGCACTTCAAGAATATCTGACATATTCTTATTATCGAGTTATTAGTGTTCTACCTACAGGTTTGCACCCTGTTGGACTTCTTAGTCCTCACTTGCATCAAATAAACCGCTATATATATTCCGATCCCAGAGTTACTAGCACCGTTACAACTGGAGCCCACCGTGAGGGGGTTATAACCTACTTTCTTGAACACTAAAAGCACTCCTAGCACGTACCAAAAAGGGGAGCCTTCGCCTCTAATACTGCACCATAGGTTCCGACTCGTCCCTCAACCTTAACCATCTGTGCTCGCCAACATCCTCAGATCAAAGCTTCCTCCCACATACCTTGCCACCCTTCGCATTCTTCTCAATCACGGCATCCCCAGCTGTCTCCGACTCCTTGTTCGAGCATCTCGACACCTCACTAGTGGTGAATACTCCCTCAACTCCCCCACTGCACCTCCCCATCTCGCCGCCATCCTTCACCCCCAACCCATTCTTGACCCCATTACCAGTGTCGGACGACGAGTCACCACCCCACTCACCACTTCTCGCACCTCTTCGCCCAGCATTGTGGAATCAGCTCACTGGCATCCCACTTGCCCCCCGCACGCTCTTCCCAAACCCAAAAACGACGATGTCTCACCAATCCTCGACCCCGCGGATGCCCCCGTGCAACCATCATTCTGCACCTAAATTTGACAGGCAGCCAGAATCCCTGCTGCGTTTCTTCGATGACATAGAGCAGCTCACTACAAGCTGCGGCCTAGGCCCACAGGAACAAATTGAATGGACACTTCGTTATGCGCCTATGGATGCCTACGATCTTTGGAAAAATGCATCATTAGCATCGGGTAGCATCTGGAACAAGTTTGTGAAAGAGGTTAAAGAACTTTATCCTGGAGCAGATGGGGATAGAAAGTACTCCATTGTCGATCTGGAGGTACTTACCGAAACTCAGGCCCTTAGTCCAATGCGCACGAGGCTTCAATTCAGCGAATACTATAGGTCATTCCTGCATATATCCAACTTCCTGAAGGCCCAAAACCGCCTATCAGATTGAGAAATCAGCAACCAGTTCATCTGCGGCTTTGACATAACCTTTAGAAATGACCTACGTAACCAGCTACGGATGCAAGACCCGAGCCACCACCCCGATGACCCATGGGAAATGGAATCCGTACGCAAGGCTGCGCTCTTCATCCTCTCATGCAACAGCGGCGAAGCGATGCCAGCTGCTGCAGCTTCCACAGACTTCCCACCTTTCAAAACTAGTCCCGAGCCGATAGTTAAGCGGGAAGTCTTTGATGCCACAAACTTGTTGAAATTCTTCCAGTCTGATGCACTTGCAGAAACGTTAGCCGTCAAAGTTCTGAAACATCTTAATCTGTCAGGAAATTCAATGGCAGGAAATGATGGACCAACTATACGTACCACATTTCCACGCAACACCAACTGTGCATTCTGTTCAGACCCCAACCACTTCCATAGCTCGTGTGGGGTAGCAGCAGACTATATGAAGTGAGGACTCTGTAAAAGAAACACTGAGAACCAAATCATACTCCCCAATGACATGAAAGTTACCTCGCATACTGCAAGCGGCCAGAATATCTGTGAATGCATCGACAATTGGTTTGCTGCAAACCAAGCACCTCGAGCAATGGCTTCTGCAAACATGATGGCTGTGTTGGCCATGTCCCTTGGAACCGAGTACAGCTGGGTGAAACCCACACTAACCAACACTTTCAAATCAGCTACTATCGAGGAAGTGGAAGATGAAGATGCACCGGGTCCGTATCAGAAGCTCTTGACAATACCGGATGAGGATGAGCTTGCTAAACTAGAGACGCTGGCTGTTCAGACGCAGAAGAAAATCAACGATACTTGACTCCGCATGGGAGACAAGGGAAAACCCGACCGTATGGGACCTGTCACAAGGAGTGCTGCAAGAGATGCCCCCCCTCACTTGGCTGACATTGAGAAGGACACCAGTCTGCAGGTACCTTCTAAGCAGGCTATGCACCCTTTGGACTCAGTACCCCTGGTGTCTGGTAACCAACCAGGGCTGGTCTCTCCTTCATACCGGTATGAGACACCTATCGAAGACCCTAAGATTCTGAAGCAGATAATGAAGAAGGGAATGGAAGGGAGTATTACACTCACCACCCGAGAACTGCTGGCTGTTGCCCCAGACATGCGGCATTACTTCAAGGAGCAGTGCACCACAAAGTGCATCCCTACCATGCCAGGAGCTTTGGCTTTCCAAAACACAGTCTCAGTCCTGGGGGTTGAAACCTTCTTAGCAGCACTTCCCCCCCCTCGAGAGGGCCTCATTGTTGCAAACCATGCAGAGGACCTTCGTGCAGTTGACGTCGTCATGGAGGGAGGAGAAACAATAGAGGCCATACTCGATGATGGATCCCAAATAATTGCAGTGCGGCGAGACATTTGGGAGAGGTCTGGCCTGCCTGCATGCTCCGATTTGGTGATGGTGATGGAGTCAGCTAACTAATCGGAAAACCAGACGATTGGCCTGCTGCCTAATCTCAAGATCTCAATTGGTGGCTGTGACGTGTACCTACAGGTATAAGTAGTCCAGAACGCGTCCTACGATATGTTGCTTGGCCGGCCGTTCCATACTTTGACCCAAGCGGTGGTCAAACACTTCTCTAATGGTGATGTGCAGCTTGTCTTCCTGGATCCAAATACAGAAGCTATGTTCACTGTCCCGATTCGCCCTTGCAAACCTAAGACACAAAAAACCGCTCCAGCTAACTGCCTGGATTTTCGCTAGTCAATGAATCGATGCATACTCGAGGAGACACACTTACCTTCCCAGCTACAGACTTGCCACCCTGCTCCATCACTCGAAAGGGGCACCCAATGAAGAATCCCCCCCAGCCATTGTATAACCATCTCAATTCCCTATTTTCTGTTCCTGAGTACACAATCCCTAACCCATCCTTCTCGCGTCTTACCCCCTTCATGGTGGCCCCACTAGCCGTTACCAGTAAACACTTTGATCCCATCCACACACTTCATGCCCTGTTCAATATCTCTCTTACTTCTCCGGCACCTTCAACTTCAAGTGTACCGACATTTGCATACAAAAAAGTGGCTGATCATGTCAAGCCAGTTGCTACCACGCTCCCTGAGGACTTCCACATCATCTGACGTATACCTTCTGACCCCCTCATCGACTTGCCTGTACTCCCTGCCCAGGCTCCACTGTTTACGCCAGGAGTACGCTACACCCAGGCACGGTATGAGGCCAACGATGTGAATCCCAATGGGTTTCTACTGCCAGCCAAAGTTGCCCTTGTACACCACCTCATCTACCTACAAGAAAGGGCATTTGCCTGGACTGAGGATGAAAAAGGGAAGTTCTCCTCTGAATACTTTGACCCTGTGGTCATCCCTACTATAGAACATGTTCCCTGGGTCTTGCAAAATATACCCATTCCCCCTGGTATGTTCGATTGCATTGTTCAAATTCTCAAAGACAAAATGGCTGCAGGCATCTATGAGGCCTCGAACTCATCCTACTGCTCGCACTGGTTCTGTGTGCTCAAGAAAGACAGGAAATCACTCCGGCTGGTTCACGACCTCCAGCCACTCAATGCAGTCTCAATTAAAGACAGTGCTCTTCCCCTGATGGTTGAGCCATATGCCGAATCCTTTGGCAGGCAAGGCTGCTATGGGGTTTTTGACCTATTCGTAGGGTTTGACCAACAAGGTCTTGCTGTCCAATCCCGAGACCTGACCACATTCCAAACACTGCTTGGGACTCTCTGCCTCACATCCATTCCGATGGGGTACACCAACTCGATGCAGATCCAGCATGGGGACCTCACCTTCCTCCTATGGGATGAAATTCCACATGTGACGGTACCTTTCGTTGATGACATCCCTATCAAGGGCCCTGCAACACGATATGAACTCCCTGGTGGCGACTTTGAGCGGATTCCTGGGGACATGGGAATATGCCAGTTCATTTGGGAACATCTTAACAATGTTAACAGAGTCTTACAACAGGTCAAGCATGCTGGGGGCACATTCTCTGCAGCAAAGTCAGTGTACTGTGCACCAAAGGCAGTTATTGTTGGACATTTGTGCATGTACGACGGCTGCTTGCCAGATGAATCTCGGATACAAAAAATAATCGACTGGCCTGTGCCTAAGAACCTCACTGGCATTTGTGGTTTCCTTGGTACTATGGGGACTATTCGCACCTTCATTAAGAATTATGCTATGCATACAAAGCCACTGGTCTTGCTCACCAAGAACGATGTCAACTTCAAGTTCGGATCGGAGCAGCTTCTCGCTATGAAAAACCTTAAACAGCTTGCCCAATCCTGCCCTGCTATCCGTGCAATTGATTACCAATCCAAACAGGAAGTCATCCTCGCTGTTGACTCCTCATGGATGGCCGTCGGCTACATGCTATCGCAGATGGGTGCAGACAGGGTACATTATCCTAACTGCTTTGGTTCAATCACATTCTCCAAGGTTGAGCAACGCTACTCACAGGCTAAGCTTGAGTGATTTGGTCTCTTCTGTTCTCTCAAAGATGTCCGTATCTATATTATAGGGGTACAGACTCTAATGGTCAAGGTCGACACAAAATACATTAAGGGTATGATCAACAACCCGGACTACATGCCAAGTGCAACAATCAATAGGTGGATTGCTGGCATCTTACTATTTGACTTCAAATTGAAGCATGTCCCTGCTGGTGATCATACTGCACCTGATGGACTCTCTCGCCGTGACCGGGCCCTGGTGGACCCTGAGACAGTGGACGACTACAAAGAATGGATTGACCAGGCGAACACATTCTCTGTGGTCTTCATCAACTGGGGGCGCATGCTTGCTGCCCCATCCTCGGTGTTCCCCTACCTTTACAACCCCCACTTTCCTGCTCTGGCACCAACCTTCGCACCACAATACTCCATGCAAGCTCTGGTCAACACTATCTCTGATACTACAGGAAATATTCCACAGAGTGACAAGGCAGAGGCGCTGGACCGCCAGCTCACCCTTGTTGACAGCTTCCTCCATGACCAACAACAACCCCCAGGTTTGGACAACTGCCAGTTCGCCTGCTTCATCAAGCGTACTGTTGAATTCTTCCTCCATGACGACAGACTTTGGAGAAAAGACTGCCAGGGAAAACACAAACTTGTAATTCCAATCTCCAAACGCTTAAGGCTTATTTCGCAAGCCCATGACGACCTTGGCCACAAAGGCATCTTCACCGTTCGCACACGCCTCCTTGAGCGTTTCTGGTGGCCTCACCTTGAAAACAATGTGAAATGGTTTGTGCGCACGTGCCATGAGTGTCAAATCTGACTCCTCCACCAAATCCACATCCCACCTAGTGTGCCGACTCCTGCCACCTTATTTCGGAAAGCATATGTCGACACCATGTTCATGCCAAAGGCTGGCGGATTCCGCTACATTGTCCACACTCGCTGCTTGCTCTCATCCTACCCTGAATGGCACATGCTTCGCCAGGAGAATGGCCGCTTGTTGGGTGCATTTCTCTTTGAGGAGATCCTCTGCCGGTGGGGTGTGCTTGAGGAAATTGTCACTGACAATGGGCCTGCTTTTCTCCAGGCGACTGAATACCTTGCCCGACAATATGGTATCTCGCACATAAGGATTTCGCCGTACAACTCGCAAGGTAATGGGGCTGTTGAACGACAACACTTCGACATTCGCAAAGCCCTGGTCAAAGCAGCAGACAGGGATGACTCCCAGTGGCCCCTGGTTGCTCCCTCCGTCTTCTGGGCTGAACAGGTTACCATACAAGCCTCTACAGGCTACTCTCCATACTATATGGCCCATGGGACTGAGCCCCTTCTTCCCTTCGATCTCGCTGAGGCCACATACTTGGCCCCCCCCCCTTGACCAGCTGATCTCCACTGAGGACCTCATTGCATGCCATGCCATACAGCTTCAGAAACGGCCTCAGGACCTTGCACACATCCATGCTCGTGTGCTCAAGTCCCGATATGACTCAATTCGACACTTCGAGCAAGCCTTTGCTTGTACAATTCATGATTTTGATTTCAAGCCTGGATCCCTTGTTCTGGTTTGTAATTCACATATCGCGACTGACCTTAGCCAGAAAACCAAGCCACGGTATCTTGGGCCCATGGTAGTGATTTGTCACACCAAAGGCAGCTCTTACGTCCTGGGTGAGCTTGATGGCACGCTCTCCAAGCTTTGCTTTGCAGCTTTCCACCTCTACCCTTACCACCCACGCGACATGCGCCAGATCCCCGTCACCAGCCTTGCGAACCTCTCCGACGCTGAAGTCGAGCAGCTCACACATGAGGTGCCTGGGGATGGGACTGATCTATGATTGTCCTGCAAAATCACCTCCATACAAAAATGCTGCATGCAGCGGCACCTTGTCTTATTGCATCCTATTTCTCTTTCAATTTCTCCCTCATCTGTTTTGCCTCGATTTCTCCCTCTAGCCTCTCCTTCTCCTTGTTGTTGCCTGTGCCTGCTCCCCCCCAATCCCCTCTGACCCCGGCTCCTCCAGGGGCATCTCCAAGATTGGGATCTCTTCCTCCTCAGTGACGAGTGCCGGTGGCCCACTCATGTCGGTGTTGTCCGGGTGGGTCGTGGCTTCGAATGCTGGCTGGCATGCCTCCCATGGCCACAATGCTGGATCGCGGACCGGAAGTGCCCGGAGTGCCGCCTCATCCTTGAAGACCTCAGGATACACTGTCTTCCCCTGGGCAATGAAAAACGCATAGTTGGGGGCACTTGCAATCTGTGCCATGAGCCCCTGCAGATTCTTGTATACCAGGTGTGCTTCCCTGGTGGTGGCAAAGTTGGTCGTACCGTAGCAGGTGGCAAGTGTTTTCACTGCGGCAGCCTCCTCCTGTTCCCTGTCAGCAGCGTCCCTCGAGCCCGAGTCAGTCTTACCAAGGTGCACAGGTAGTGGCTGATGCTATCCTGGGTCCTCATGTGAGGTGAGCCCAGTATGTTTGTACCAAGCAGGACCAGTGTTCCCTGGTCTTCGTACCACTGGCATACCTGCAGTCGTGCGGCCAGCTTCAGCTCTCCATGGGACATGTAGATCTGGGGCATTTTGTCTTAGTTACATGTTTGGTCCTGCCTCCTGCCCCACACTCTGCCTTTATGTTCTTTCTCCCATGTCGTCACCAGCTCCCTTCCTCTCGATTCCTATGTCATCCCGCTTTCTCAATGGTTCGTTACCTGACTGGGACAGTCAGTATTCAAAGTTCCCGGGTGATGTAGAGTGCCCACTCTGCCCGCACCCCGATTCCGCAGGAGGGGCCTCTGTACCAAGAGCCCTAGCTATTACAGACAGATGTGAACAACGATATGAGCTCATGGAACACAGATCACCCACCCAATCAAACCTGGCTAAAACAAGCGGATCATCGATCGAGCAGCGTGCCTCAAATTAATATAGACATAGCCTTGGCCCAGCTTCTGCACCTTGCTGCCTTTCTTTTCTTGATTAAATCATTTTCCTAGCTTTCCTCATATTATTTCCCCTTGCCCTATAAAATTTCTTACAAATTTTCCTCACCCCAGAAAAATTCCTACTACTACTTAGCTATAAAAGAAACCTATGTTCGTAGCTAGGGAGGCAGTTAATTGCATGCAGATTTTCTCAAAACTAGATATGCACGCCCCAAGTTTCCGAGAACCGTCTCAACTTCGCTAACCACTCCTGCTCATATTGCTCATCACCGTTGACTAGGGACATCCTTTGTTCCACTGTTGCTTTCGTATAAATGTTGCTCATTACGCCCACCCTCGGTTCCTCACGTGCACTTCAAGAATATCTGACATATTCTTATTATCGAGTTATTAGTGTTCTACCTACAGGTTTGCACCCTGTTGGACTTCTTAGTCCTCACTTGCATCAAATAAACCGCTATATATATTCCGATCCCGGAGTTACTAGCACCGTTACAGTGGTGTTTGTTTGGCTTCAGATGCAAGCCCTAACAGTCACACACAGTGAAAGAGAAGGAAACATAGTAGAACTTTGCATGAAAGAAGATCATACAGATAATCATATATGGACAGAACATAAAATAGGATAAGGGAAATATACAGGTCTATGCTATGTAAGTAAGAAACCTTCCTAGGTGCAGACAGAAGATAAGTATGAGAGACACCAATAGACAAGGTATCCAGACATGTAGCTAGGATCCAAAAAAGAGAGTGAAATAGACAAGAAAGACACTGGCAGGACAACCTTCTGGAGAGTTAATACAAATAAACATGTGATCTCTAGTAAGAGATGCCCAAAATACAAGCAAACCAAGAATTAAGCTGAGAAATGAGCTAAGAATAGCCATCTAGAATGGGATAAAAGCTCAAGGATAAGGAATGAAGAAAAAAACAGGGATTTTGCCCCTGTTCTCTCAAAATATGATCTGCAGTGACAAGCTCTTCAGCTCCTGCAATGCTAAGCCAGAGATACAAGCAGATCTTGGTTCAGTTTCAAAGTTAGATATTCTAGCTAGAGCTAGTAACTTGAGAGTGAAAACCACCTTATACCTTAATCTAAGAGAGTAATGAACTGAGTGCCATACAAAAAAGTCCAGGACTAAGTCCTGCAGCTGTGTTAGTGATTTGAGAAGTCTGAGGGACAGGAAGACTATCCCATCTGACTTAATTAGTGAAAAGTGCGATTTCAGGAGAAAAGAAAACCATCTCCTGGAACCTTCACTCAAAGACAGAAGGAAGAACACTGTGCTTTGGGGAATCAAAAGGGAAAGGAAGACCATCCCTAGTTAGTTTTGAGAGAGATCATTAGTATCTGCAAGGGAAGGAAAACCACCCTTGGAGATTTAAAAGATTATATTGAAGGGAAGCATATATACACTTAGAACAAAGTGACCTTGCAAGCTCTGGAGACAGGAAGACCTTCTCAACAAGTCTGTAGCTAGGTAAGTGAAAAGGAAGATCATTCACTGTATCTAGCTAGCATAATGTCAAACATATCTTATATCCTAAACTGTGCATTTTGTATTGCATTCTCAAATCCACTTTCATTTCAGACTTGCCCCCACAAACCTAAGACATTGTGAGCAGTATGTAAGGCAGTAAAACAAATTTATTGCAGTTCTACCCTTCACACTAATTACCCTTTTCAGTGTATAGGATGTATATAATGTATAAGACATCATTGCATCATTACTTTATACCTATTGGAAAGCAATCCATCTAGTGCTCTTAATGAGAATTTCTGTTTCAGACATGCAGCCTTTGTATCTTCCTTTTTTTTTATCTGTAATTATTATACCATTGTTATCACATTTCACTGTTTCTCTAGCTTTCTCTAAATCATTGTACTGTAGACTAACCATAATATGAATTTTCATGCAGTCTTGTGTAGATAATCTGGGGGTTGAAAAGCATCAAGGCTGGCTGGCTGGATGGGCTAAGTGACATAACAACTCATAATACCATTATAACAGAGATGCCTTCTATAATGGGTGCTGTAACAGTCTGGTTATATATTACAACCTCTGTCACAAACAATT
>JASFDH010002707.1:0-10205 GCA_036937195.1 Nidularia pulvinata | reverse complement strand
AATTAAATTTCGCCAATTATATTGCTAGCAAATGATATAAAAATGTGTTAATGTTTCAGTTTGAACGGTATTTAATTAATGTTTGAAGACATAGATAGCATCCATTTCTAAATAGCAGCATAGGCAAGAAAAAGATATTGAACCTTTACTTGCTTGCTGATCATGACATCACCTCAAAATAGGCATGCATTATTTAGACAACTCTGCTCAGCATTATATGTGCCTGAATATCATCAGCCCCTGTATGTTGCAAGCCTCACAGCCTTTCTGTAATGTTGATAATATGTTAATGGGCATCCAGGCGAACATATAGAAGGCTGCTCGGCATTGTCAGACTGTTGGACTAATTGGTGCTCTGGCCGACATTTTTCATCACGTGCTCTATGGCTGGCATCAGTGAAGTTTGCAGAAACATCAACTTATCAACTTTTGCAAGGTTTCTGCTGACTCAGCAGAAACCCGGGGTTTCTCACCAGAAAGGGGGTTTCTCAATATAATTATCCTACTTCAGTGGCTGGCTGCTCCATCTTGCTGAAACTGAATGTTGTCCTTCTCTGCCTTCATCCAAGTGTAATATGGCTTGAGAACTGAATCCAGAATTTGATCTCAATAACAGACCAAGTTCATTCCACCACATTTTCCACCTAGGTACTCAAGCACAACTAGTGGGCCTTTCAAGCTTCTTGATCCATTACCACCTCCACCCCTCTATTTTCCCATGCTCAAACTGGGGAAAACAGACCACTCAACAAGGTGAGTACCATAGAAGCATACTAATTCACAACCTAGAATACCAAACCAACACATAATCACTACAAAAACACCAAAAATGAACCGGCCAACGGCAAGAAACAAACCACCAGGACCAACGCAGGATAAAGACTCTCCAACAGGACTTGTCACCCGCAGCGCAGGACCCATGAAGGAGGCTAATAAGGACGACCCAACCACAAGGTTCAAATCAGCAGAAGAGGGACGAAAGTACTTGGAGACTCACGCACTCATGGTTCCAGAGGATGCTGACATCTCCGTCAACATGGTGGTCTCCTGCCTCTACCAAATTGCCATCATCAAGAACACGATCCCAAAATCGGTAGTGCTAGCTATCAACGCATTAGCCATTATCTTGGAGGAAACCGAAATGCTCAAAGCCAATCAAGTATACCACGATGGATTCTCTGCTGAGCTCGACAGCTTCACAAGAGACATGAAAGAACTAGTAGAAGATGCCCGTGACAGAATCAACGGACAACTGGACGAACTCAAACAGGTAACAGACACTCTCAAAGATGCTTCAACAACACTAGACTCTACGAACACTGGGAACGTAACCTCCAGCACCACCCATCACTACACTGCAAACAACACTGGACAAGCCACCTACAGCCAGGTACTATCATGGGTTCAACCTGACATAGATCCCAAACTGGTAGCAAAACATGGCATATGGCAAAGACAACTAATGATTGAACCCAAGGCAGAGCACAAACCAACCTTGGACAAACCGGGTGACAAAGAAATCTGCACCCTAGTCAACAAAACTCTAGCAGAACTCACCAGCAACAATAAACAAGCTTGCACCACCACAAGGATGAAAAAAGGTAATATATTGATTGAATTTGAAACAGACCAGGGGATCAAATGGGCAAAAATAATATCAAGGGCCTATGTGAACAACTGGGGGAAGGAGTCCAGCTGGTGGAGCAAATCTACACCATCTTGGCTAAGAATGTACACCTGTCAGCCAACCCAGAAGACCTAGAATTCATCACAGAGGTATCAGAGGTTAACAGGCTGACAGAAGGAACCATCAGCAAAATGTGATGGGCAAAAGCAATTAACAGAAGATCACCACAGCAGAAGAGTGCACACATCATCATTTCTGTGACTAACATTCATGAGGCCAACAGAATACTAGTACTGGGCATGAACATAGCCAACAAGAAGGTACTCATGGTAAAATATAAACAGGACCTGTTACAATGCCTTACATGTCAGGGATGGGCCCACTTCACAAAGGAATGCACTGCTGACAACAACATCTGTGGACACTGTGGAGACTGCAGACACCAAACCAACACCTGCACAAACCCTCACAGAAAACAATGCACTTCATGCAAAGAGGATGGCCATACCAGCTATGACAGGCCCTGCCTCACTTTTCAATTGAAGCAAGCAGAACACAGCAAGTACAACCCAGAAATTGACCTACTTTTTTTCCCACAGACAATCCTTGGACCTGGAAAAAGGCCAACAACCCCAGCATTGCCAGGAACTCAGCTATCAACAGACAATCAACCCCACCACCCATACTCCAAAAACTGGTCAGCCAATGGGAAAGAAGAAAACCACACAACCAACCAGAACTGTCAGATCTGGATTCCAAAAGGGAGACTAGGGACTAGAGTTTGTAGGTAATGATAGTGCTATGTTGGAAAAATGTCAGAAGTGTCATCAGAAGGAATTCCAACTGTAACACTAAAGGTAAGAACTGTTGGCTTCAGCTTATGTGCTGCACCCTTCCAGCTCTCATGGGTTCTAACTTAAGTGAGTGGTCCACACAGCAGAAGATAATTACCAATGTTGGAAACATATCAGAGGTGAACAAGATATTGACAACTAGAGTCAAGTCTAGTGTCGAGGGCAGGATAAGACTAGTCAAGATAAGTCAACCAGAAGATGGGTTGGAAAGGGTCGGATAGTCAGAAGTGAATTCAAGAGACTTGGTGTGATCATAGTCAATATTCAAATTGAGGACTAGAGTACAGAAGTGAACTACTTAAATACAAGTAATGCTAATTGTAATCATAAAAACAGAAGTAGCAATACTATGGATATGAGGAATAATAAAAGTCCTTGACACATAATAAAAGTAGCAGAAACAAGGGCAGAAGTGTAACTGAGCAGAAGTGTACTTAGAGACGGTAATTGTATCATGAGCATCAAATAATAAAAACAATAGTTCAGTGTTTAGCAATGAATGGAGATGGGCAGAAATATTGGAAATCATATTGGAGAGTGTTGGAAGATGCCGGAAAGGATTGTGGATGTAACAAGAACAAGAACAACTAAGCACTGAACATAGCAGAATAGAGTTCACAGCAGCACATTCACCACTGACCCTGTCAGGCTGGGAATGAACAACAACCACATGGAACCCCAACCTAGTACTAACACTCTACATATCCTACAGATCAATCTAAACAAATCAGAGGTGGCCCACTTAGAGCTACTCAACAGCAACTTATCCAAACTATACAACCTAATTCTAATACAGGAACCCCACACCACAAGCTATGGGAACATTTGCACCCCAGCTAACTTTTGCCAAGTCTACCCAGCAGCATGCCAAAGCCTAGAGAGAGCAACTCAATCTGGTATCTGGGTCAACAAAAAGCTAAACACTAACAGCTGGAGGGAAATACTGGTACCAGGAACCAACAACATCACAGCAATTCAACTGCAAGAGGTAGACAATGCATCTCAATTTTCAACATATACAACCTATGCAGCAACAACAGCATGGAGGAACTCTTCAAACAATTCCTCTTGACCCACAGCCCTGACATATACATAGCAGACCATGACAACATGATTTGGGCAGGGAACTTCAACAGACACCACACATTATGGGATTGCACCAAGGACCATCACCTCTTCACCAGAACTGCCCTCACAGAAGCAGAACTGCTGATCAAACTATTAGGTAACTCTGGCATGCTAATGGCCCTCCCAAAAGGAATACCAACACTCCAACACATGGTCACAAAGAGACACTTGCAGGTGGACTACCTCTTCTGTGCTGCCAAGCTACTCAACCACTCAATAAGATGTGAACTATGCAAGACACAGGCACTGAAGAACCTGAACACAGAAGCTGAGTACTCTAACCCTATGACAGCATCAAAATCAGATCTAGTGTTTGACATAATGGCTGCAGCATGTTTGTATTCATGGGTGGATTCAGAACAAGTATGCTGGGCAGCAGCACTAATAATTCCTTGATGACCTAGTAGAAAGAAAGCTGCTCTTGTTACTCCATTAATAAGTCTATCATAAAGCTCCACACTGATTTTAGATTCACCTGCAATTGTTTATATTGACTCTTGTACAAATGCTTGCCATACTTGTCTTTGAGAGCTTTTAATGGAGTTCTTTGTATTAGCAATGATGTAGCTCTGGTTCCAATGCTTTGCATGAGCAGCTGCAGAAGCATGAAAACTATACATGCCACTTATAACAGCATTTGAGAACACTCTGTCAACCCACATAGTCTGTCCAACCTTTAGGAAATGAGCAGAATTTATATATACTCTTGTCCAAGATTTTGGTCCAGCTACAACTTGTTCTTAATCTGCAGAATACAAAGTCTGGCATTGAGTACATACACCAGTCAAGATTGGTACATTTTCAAGAATCTTTGAACCCTTAATTAGTGTAACTTTTGGGACATCTCTTCCTCTTACTTCTACATGTAAGGAGCAGGGATTACATGTTGTTGTTTCACAGACAACAGGGTTGGGACAAATAACATGGACTGGTTCTATTTCCAGATGAGATGTGGGTCTTAATCTTCCCAGATATCTTCCAGACTTGCTATATGGACAAAGATTTAAGTGCTTTGCTAGTGCATCAAGCTTTAAGCTGATTAACAGATTTATGTCATCATTGCTAGCATCAGGCTTCTTCTCCCTTTTTAATAGCTGCTTTACATCATTTTGCAATTGATCTTGTAAAGCCTGGCTCAGATTCTTTATCCAGCCTGAAGGTACCACTTTGTTTTCTCCTTTATATTCAGGATTTTGTTGCTTGAAATGTAGACTCAGCATTTCAGGGTTATTGGTCATCGTAAATAAAATAACCAAAACTGTTGAAAACTTGATTTTAGAACTGAAGTTGTCTAGCACAAATTTACTAAATACTTTGAAAGTGATATCTGGAAAGTTGTGTTCTGGCACAGAGGCTGAGACAGTTGGCAACATGGATTTGCTGTTCAAAAGGGTAGATGGCATGGGAAACTGGGATCAACACTATTTTCATGAAGGCATACAGCTCTTGCTCTCTTTTTCTCTAATCAAGAGAAATGTTCTCCAGGGTGATACACTGTGCAGCTATCTGCACCCAAAAATATGAATTTTTTCGAAATTTAAATAAGAAATAATACCTTCAGATAATATAATGTGCATATTATTTGGAGAACTAGAAGTAAGAATGGCTATACATTAAATGCAATATTATTAGAAGTATGTATGTGCCTACAGAATAACAGACAAGCAATAGAAACAGCTAATGGCAGCTGTGAGACTGCACTGTGTGTCTATTTGTTTGGCAACAATTGCTAAAAATAACATGTATATACAAGGCTCTCAAGTATCACTAAGTGCCAAAAAGTAGGAAAACAAGTATTGTCATACAGTACTTTAAGCAACTCTATAGTTGTATTTTCTGCAATATAAAATACATACTATAGATGTCCTGTTACCAGTATATAAGAAGCTCCTAAGCATATATTATCAGCTATAGTGGGAAAGGATCTCCAAGTGATTGCATTTTTCCTATTATTAGTGTAAGGTACGGGACTTACTTCCTGGACACTGATATCCTAAGAATAGATCACATACTCTACGACCCTGCATTGCATTGTACTTACTTCAGATTACCTGTATTATACATATGAATTTCACACACTCCAATTCACCTCCAAGCATTACATGCTATGTTCATTCATGTTTCCAATTACCATATAACTATGAGACCCAAGAGATTCCGAAATAAGGGGTTTATTACCCATTTAGCTAACAACAAGTATTTAGAATAGATATATAAGTAGTATAGTTGTAGAGTAGTTAGTCAGTCTTCTTGAATCGATTACCTTGAATATGCAATGTTCGCTTATTTCTAAGTACCCTCTCTCGAAGCTCTCTCATGTTTGCCTAACTTCGTCGCTCTCTCACGCTCTCGAAACTCGGCAACCTCACAATTAGACTATCCCCAAGCTGTTAATAAAAGGGAGATAATGAAACAAGTGATAAAAATGCAGAATAAAAATAATGCTAAACATTGGACATGTTCAGTCAGCAATACAGCACAACTTATTCACAAATTGTGATTAGCCCTAGCTATGTGAGTGTAGTTCACTAGCAAATGATATGTCCCTGTCTCATTCCTTTCTTTCTGTTAGCCCACCAGATCATATCATGAGGATCTTAATGGCATTTGTTGCATTCTTAACAACATGAGCACAACTTTCATTGTACAGTGCTGTGTGACTGCCCGAGTCTGACTTCTGTCCTGTCTACTAGCTCATTGTCACGAGGATCGCATAGGCGTCAGGGATGCGGAATATGGTGGTCATGGTTTGCTTCAACATGTGAGCGCGATGTTTCCGCCTCGAGTGCTATATTCCAACTCATTGTTTGTCTGCCTTGTGGCAGTTCACCAGTGAAAATGTGAGATACTGGCGAGCAGCGGGAGAGCCAGCGGTAACAGGATATGGACGAAGCCCGCGAGCGCTGGAGGGAGGAAGCGAGTGACATCATGGCACCAGAAAGCATACAATCTCGGAACGGTTGTGTTCATGGTCTACCTCGTTTTGCAGTTCGAACATTCATCACACTGGTTCCGCTATCATTGAAGACTTGTAGCACGAATTGAAAGTAAGAAGAGTTGTGGAAGCATGAAAATACTGCCCGAAGATGCAATGGCGAAGCATTTTCTCCATAATTCAGCCTGCAAATGTTGCAATTGCTAAAGTATGTTGGTATATTGTACCTGTCACGAAATTACATCTACTGTTAAGCAAAACAACAATATGTTGATTTCGCGCCAAATTTGAAGGAAAAGAAAGGGTGCTCGTGCATACAGCCGAGAACTATCTATCATCGTCAACAATACCTCGTGCCTACCAAAACTATTCTGTCCTGAAACCCTAAAGCCCAGGATGAGCCCTGGTTACTGTCACGAGTAGTGTGCAATATGAAATCCTGGAGTCCATGAACATCGTAACCACGACGGGCCATAAGAAGTTGACGGGAACGAAAATCTACTTCTGCTACCTGCATATCAAAATGCCGAGGCTTCTGAATGGTAAAAAAAAGGTAAGCGTCCTGTATACCACGGGGTGACAGAAAACAGACCGAAAAAAAGAAACCAAGAACATCTACTCTCAGGGCTTGACTGGGAATTGAACCCAGGACCTCCTCGAAACACAAGCACACTGGCCTTAACAAGGAATCATACTACTAGACCATTAGGCCATTGATGATGGTGTAGGCTTGCAGCATACCACCCGTGCTCGGTGCAGAGACGCGCAATAGCACACAGTTCATCGACGCCGAGAACAGCGCTCAAGCTTTTGTATACGCTTTGGGATTTGCGATGGCCAAAACTTGCTGCCATGAGGCGGGGAGCATGAAGAGTAGTGTGCCTGAGGCCAGCAGACGTGTTGGAGATGGTGATGGGGACCCGGGTGAGAGGAACATTTCGGGGGAGAAGATCTCGCCTTACATGAGTCTAATCGAAACTACGGTTGATGGCAAGCGTGTTTTGTATCCTGCTGCTTGAAAGCGGCAGAGTTTTAGCTGGGTGCTGAACTGGACAAAAAGGCATGGACGCTGACGTGATTCCCAATCTTTTACGGTCAGCCAGGACCGTAGAGCGAGGCAGTTAGACTCTTTGCCAGTGTGAGCTATGAAGGTAAGGTCGTGAATTCTGGATAAGATAATAGCGTTGACGTCTATATCCATAGTAGGCGGCCAGCAAAAGTAACACGCTTGACGACAAACAGGGCACGGAGATGCAGAGGATGATCCGCAGGGGAGAGGATGAGAGTCCTTGAGCGAAGAAGGCCGCTCTATACTGCTCGAAGGCAGTTGTGTACTATTCGAAGGGCAGTCTCCAGCCAGAAAACGGGGTGCAGATGCGTTCTCATTTGGAGTTCGCTATGTGGAATCGGATGTGAGTTGATATCAAGCTTTCATCATCATCCATGAGCAGCTGAGACGCCAGCTCTGGGTATCAAGTGCTTTTCCATCCTTCATGACGTAAAAGTTCGGAATATCTGCGTAGTGAAATGTCGGGATTAGCAATGCGTCAAACAAAACATTTATCGCATACGGTTATGATAACGTACAAGTATTCTCTCAATGTCAGCAAGAAGTCCTGGTGCGAGATCTACGCCTGTGCTCTTTCTATCCGCCGGTGAAAGAGAAGCCAAATGGATGCAAAGTCACCAATGAAGAACTCCGCTGGCTGCAGGACTCCAATACCGGCACCGGCCATATAGGGATGTGTAGTTACTTCGAGGTGTCCGGATATCTGCACTACTCCCCTCACTGATGCCAGGAATGGACCTGCCGCGGCTGCAGCTCCAAATACGCAAAGCGATTCTGGGAACTAGAGGTCCAGCCACAACAAGAACGAGAGTGATGGTGACACCCCTTGGTGGAGCCTGGCTTTTACATTGTTACTTTAGCTAATGCTGTCTCGTGCACCCAGAACTGAACGAGTGATCGCGTATGTCGCGAGGTGAAGCGTAAAGGGCAGGGCGCTGAAGGTGCGTTGTCGCCGTCGTCTGGGAAGGAGCATCCAGAAGTGGAGGGGCATTTGGGTAGAGGAGGAAGGCACTACGTGTGCAGAAGAGGAAAGCGTCGCATGTGAAAAGGAGGAAGACAACAAGACATCGAGCGACGTGAATGTGGACGGGGGCGGGGAGATGGACGTGCCTATCTGCGGCGGGGAGACAGCGAGGGCGGAGAGGAAAGGGGAGACGTCTGAGAGCAGGAGAGAGATAGATTGGGGGAGTTGGTGAATCTGTGAGTGAGGAGGAGATTAGTGAAATGTACTGGTGAGTAGATTAAGGGCGGGAAAGAGTTAGAGAGAGCACAAGAACGAGGTAAGGAGAAAGGAGGAGACGGGCGGCAAAGTGGAGGATAGGATAGAAAGAACGAGACACATACGTAGAACTCAGCTGCAGCTTTCCCAACTTCTTCCGCACATTCCCGACACATGACGAAGTTCTTCCTTGCCTGTCAGCAAACCCAGGAGTCGACGACGAGCAGGGGTTTGATGCCGAGGAGCGAAACGGGTACGGGGAAGGTGATCGTGTTAGCCCGGCCCTCAGATTCTTAGGCGATGACCACTGCCAGCTGCCCTCTAAAGGGCAGCTGACGCTAGGGAAGAGAAGTTCGATGGAGAGAAAGGAGAAGAGGAAGAGGACGATGAGGCCTTTCGCGCCCGGAGCTCGTGCTGCCGCTTGCGCGTGTGGAACTCGGGGTTGGAGGAATGGTGGGTGTCTCCCTAGTGTAGCGCATGATGAGGAGCTATTCTTATAAGTCCATGTTTAGCTCCAGCCTCTATCTCCTTCAATTTCCCCTCTCTTTCGCCTTTACCCGCTGGAAACCTCCCACACCGCAAAGGAAACTTTCGCCTCTGGCAAGTCGAAAAGGCTCTCGCTCACAAGTGCGTCATGGGTGGAAGTGCGTTGTCGAAGCCGGATGAAGAGGATCAGGAGGAGGATAGGGTCGGGATCAGGGACTAGGAGTATGGGTGCGGTACGCCAAGTAGGGGGAGGAAGAGGGGAAGTACGAAGAAAAGGAGGAGTATGCTGAGGGGCAGGGGCAAGGGTACGTCTAGACGGAGCAGGGGGGGATGAGACATTTCTGCGATGGCGGCTACAATGAGCCGGCTCATGCCCTGCACACGTTTTTTGGGTCATCGATACCGGACATGGTCACTGCGGGAGGCGACACGGAGGTCGAAGACGGCGAGGCGGAGAGGGAGGAGGGCATGGAGTCGTTGTTCTTATCGTGCTCGAAGTCGCAGGTCACGACGCATTCCTAGTGTTGTGCAAGTTCGGTTCTGAACTTCGGTTCGAACTCGAACCTCCCCGAACGGAACCGGAAGTTCGGTTCAAAGTTCAGCACTTTAGCCTGAACCGAACGCTGGGTCCGGTTCACGGTTCGGGTAAAGTTATATTTTGCTGAACGCGTCCGAACGCGTTCGAACGCGTTCGAACCAATGTAAATTGCAGGCAGCAAGCTGGAGGTTACCGCCAGAAATTCACGTGATGGGCTATATAATTTAGAGTTTTTAGCTTTTCTCCTCTCCCATGTGGGCAACCAGGCTGCGCATCATTGCCAACGATGACAACGACTTCATTGCCATGCCACAATGGAGAGGGACAATACAATAGCCCACATGGTCAT
>JASFDH010002706.1:0-10208 GCA_036937195.1 Nidularia pulvinata | reverse complement strand
TCATCTCGGATATCGCACACTTCTGTGAATTATGGTAATACCGACATTTATACGGTGGATGGTGGATACACCGGTCACGCACAGTCCATGATTCCCGCAGCCTCAGCCCCGAGCTATCGTTGGCCATCGGAGTCTATACACTCTCATGCCTTCAACGGCTCCTTATCAACGTCGGTTCTTCCCCAGCTCTACAGTACCGGGTTTGTGGATGAACGTGGCTCTTCTTCTAACAGCAGCAGCCGCCTCCACTCGCAGTCTCATAGTACTGATTCCCAGTATGGTCACGGTCACTCCTCTTCCAATAGCCGATACCCTCAATATTGGAACGACTACTCCACTTTCCCCCAGCTCGGAACAGCATACCTCCATGACCAGACACCGATTTCGCAGCAGCACACGATTTCGCAGCAGAACTCGATGTCGCAGCAGAACTCGGTATCACAGCAAAACTCGATATCACAGCACGCGTCGATGTCCGAGCACCCGCCCACCAACGAGATATATTTGTCGGACCCACACTATAGCATATATAGTTGAGCAGCATCCACTTGTTCTATTCTTCGTTGCTGATGTCGATACACACAGATAACCAATCATTCCAAAACCGATAATTCATCGTCTTTCGTGTGTAATTCATTGCTATCGTGTTGTATCCTAGCATTCCGCTTGCTATTAAGCTAGGTGTATCCAGTTCGTCCTGCTATCATGAGCATTATCCCGTCATCACATCACAATTGTATCGCCTAGCTTTCTTTCATTTTCTTTATTATCTCCTCTTTCTTTCTACCCTTTGACGACATTTGCATATTTCCGGAAATCATCGCTACTATGTTCGATTACTACCGTAAATAATGGATCTACAGGCGGACAGAAAATTTAATTAGGACTAATCCTTCTCGTGGTTCCCCTGATACAAATGTATAACTCCATCAGCTAATACCTTCTCATACCTTAGACGTCATTATACTACTCCCCTGTGGAGGTTCATCCATGTACGGATTGATATACATAATAATCTCCATTTGCTTCGTCTCCGCCGGCTCTCCATATCATGATCTTGCTTGATCCCGCCGTTCTTTCACTTCGCTCCGTATTTGCCCAGGACAAATCCGAATTCGCGAGGGTTCTTCGATCTATATCTGGCCTGAACTTCTTGTCCGGCTCCGTTCGAGGTTTATTTTCTAAAGTCGCCATACATAAAGGGATGATTCATCTCGAGCCACTCCACGCTGGTATATATATAGCACTTGCAGCACCGATATTTCTCCGCTAGCTCCCTGTTACTTGCTGAACGCCGCGATCCTATACAAAACCGCAGCCATGCCCCAAGAACAGGATACATACATATGCCAAAAAAGTAACATAGGCTCGGGGCGGCGTGTCTGTGCACGCACCAATTACAGTCTAACGTCTGATAGACGTTTCTGAGCCCACACAGAGGCCCACGCTTTCAAGCAGGTCAGACGGCCCACGATGATAGACATAGGAACGCAGAAGATTGATGGGAATGCGAACGAGCAGCCAGATTATGAAACGCCCAGCGTCAAAAGCACGCACGAGGACCTTCTGTGCCACTGACCAAGCAGTTATATTCGGTCCGGAGGGGACTTAACCCAGCAGTCCCACCAACGCCGGATGAGGGAACGTGAAGGCACCTGAGCAGCCCATGCGCTATCAGAGTTTAACGGAGCCGTTCTTTTCGGGGTCGTGCAATACGGTCGTTTGAGGGCCTGAGGACGAATAATCGTCGAGCGTCGAGGAGGAAGATTGTGATTTGAAGAGGAAGATACAGGCCACACGAGGTGGCACGACTCGGTTCAGAAGCTTCAATAGCCCTGCTACTTTGTGTCCCTTGATATGCATGTCCTAATCCACAGTCTGGGTAAGTCGCACAACATTCCTAGCTTGTCCATCCGCTTTTGCAAGCTAGGACCTTGGAGACGTCAACGTGCCGCGGAAACACCAAGCTGAAACACCACCAAACAGTCAGTTGGGGCTTTTCTTGGGCTTGTCTGCTCTTGCTTGCGATGTCAAGAACAGCCCAGGATTAGACGCCTTGCGAAGAAAGCGCCCTTTTGCCTCTTTTGGCGAAGACAGCGCACGATGATCGGACGCTCCGGAGCAATGATTGCGGGGAAAACGCTGAAGATGCCGCGGTTGGGGAAAAGATGCACGGCTTCTTCCTGCAGCTTGTGCATCGGATATCTCGGGTCTGATCTATAATTTTTGGATGATGATGAGAAAGAAGTGCCAAAAAAGTGTCTTTGAGCTTCCAGAATGGAGTAGTCGAGACCTCTGCTTTTCCGGATTGGTGTGCAGCCAAGGTGCAAAGGGAAGTTCAAGAGAGTCACGTACTTTTATCATCCGTTGTCGACGGAGAGGACGTTAGGCGCGTTAGACGCGTGTTTTCGGTGTGACAGCCTACTTCAATAGCAATGTTTAGACCTGCTGAAGTTAGCCTGAATCTTCGATAGTAGAAAGATATGGAGATTGAAGGATGTACATACATATTCGAACAAAACATTTTGTCACGAAACGTTTCCACCAACGCATTGGCTCGAATTCCTTAAAGGTTTAGCTAGAGCTTTTACTTGTTAACTGAGCGGCCGAATCAGCCTTCCCATCGCTGCGCAATTCAGATATGATAATTTGACATTCAACTGAGCATGACAATGGAGTATTGTTCTTGCACTGTTATTGAAGGTGCGAGTGTATGTGCACTCTGGTGAGATAAAGGTTCGACATTATTGGCAGGGTTGATGTGCATTGTGAAGAGTTGAAGAAAAGCCGATGTCTGACGGCAGAGCGGCAGCAGGTGTCGGCACGTCTGGCATGTATATTACGCGATGATTCTCAGCAACAAAGAACTCGATAGCTCGAATATCACCTCCGAAGATAAATAGCGGAACTTTTGAGGCCATGAGGTCCGACAGGCCACTGTATAGCTCCGAAGGATGAGTTGGAACTGAGTCGGATGGTGTCCGTTGAACATTTCTGCGTCAAATTATCGGGCAGAATATCGACGAAAAGCAGTAAGTACCTTCAGTTCTGCCTCATATAAAGATGGAGTGTAAATGGAGGGCGGGAATTCGATACGTCACAATTAATCTTGGCCTCAGTATGGAGAGGGGGCGGGACCACATGGTGGAAATGATGGCGGGTTGCTTATCTCACGCTATCTCACGTCTTATCAGATAAACACTATCAGTGTCCACCTTGACCCGGAACCATGCATTCCCCGTCTCCTCTTCCCTTGCAGCCGCTCTTCCAGCTTTTTCCTCCATCCTAACCCACATCCTTCCGTCCTTCCCCTGATTTCACAGGATTACCCAGCATCATGGTCGGCCACAAGCCTGTCGATTTCACGCCCGCCCTCAACGCAATCACCTCTGCGCTCCCTCCTAAACTGCAAAAACCGCGCGTGGGCATCATCTGCGGGTCGGGGCTGAACGGGCTCGCTGAGGCGTTCCGCGATGTGGTCATCGTGCCCTATGAGAGTATTCCTGGATTCGGGAAGAGCACCGGTATGAGATCGATTTTTCGTCACAGCTTGGAAGATCGGGCTAATTTTAGCGATATAATGTACAGTTGTTGGACACAAGAGCGCACTTGCGTTTGGGCTGCTGGGTGCTGGAGAGGGGGTGCCGGTCGTGGCCATGCTGGGACGGGTAAGCAAGCTATATGGCCTTACGGGAGTGAGATGCTGACGAGCCTTCGTTTCAGTTCCATCTGTATGAAGGCCATCCGATGGCGACAGCCACGTTTCCTGTACGGATAATGGCCAAGCTCGGCATCAAGGATATAATCAGTAAGAAAGCCAACTCTAATCTAACTCGTCGGTAACCTGATCAAGTCTATCGATTTCCTTCTTAGTCACCAACGCTGCTGGGTCTCTGAATCCCAAGATACCTGTAGGAACAAGTACGTTTCGTTGATCTACATGCCTTACCGATTCTGCAGACTAACCCCCACTCCAAGTCGTCGTGTTACACGACCACCTCGCCCTCCCGGGCCTCACAGGGCTCAACCCCCTCCTCGGGCCGCTCACCTCCCCCAACCACTCGCGCTTCCTGCCCACCTCCGACGCATACTCCCCTGCACTCATGCGCAAGGCCTTCCTCGCCGCGCACCACCACGGCCTCGACTTCTCTGCGCTCGCAGAGGGCACCTATGCGTGGGTCAGCGGGCCGACGTACGAGAGCCCCGCGGAGGGCCGGTTCCTCCGGAATGCCGGCGCGGACGTGGTGGGAATGAGTACGGTGCCGGAGGTGCTGGCAGCAAGGGAAGAAGGGCTGAATGTCCTGGCGCTCAGTCTGGTGACGAACTTTGTGGTGATTCCGGAGGGGTATAGGAGTATTAAGGAGGAGGTACAGGCTGAGGTACGTGTTTTTCCTCTTCTGCTTTACTGGCGACTAGTATACTGACCATTCTTCTTCAGCTCCTAGGCAAGGCAGTCGAGCTTCCGGTGCAAGAGACCGTCTCGCACGATGAGGTGTTGATGATTGGGAGGGAGAAGGCGGGTGTCATGAAGAAACTCGTCGAAAAGGTCGTAGAGCTGATAGTACATGAGGAGGTGTCAGCCGGGGAATATTAAATGCCGATGAAATTTAGAGGGAATAATGGGCCTTCGAAACAATATATAATGCTATTACTGGAAGCATGCTCTGGGATCGTCAAGTTTTTGGAGAGCTGTGGGTGAGCGTTGAGCGAAGCAACTTCATGCACGGTGCTTACGCGGTAGTTGGACATATTTGGCAAGACCTTCCCGGCGCCGTCGGCAGCGCTGTACGTCCAAATTTGAAACTGCTGGAAATCAAATGCATCTACCAGGCCACTGTCCTACTAGACCACTCCGTAGCAATGGATGATACTTTCCTGTTATTAGGGATACATAACCTAGCTTTGGGGATGAGTGAACACCGTTTGAACTTAGCGTGGCTGCCGGCGGCGCGAGGAAGGCTTTGCCAAATACGTCCAACCATCGCGTAGTACTCGGTTACCGCCTAGAATTGAAAAGCATCCTCCCATGAGCGAGTCCAGTGCTATGCATCTATCCCCTGACTTACGAATTGCCCCACTTTCAGGACCTGGAAATATTTTATTAATTAAGACTAGCTATCGATACTACTCGTACACGTAACTGACGAACTCTTCAGAACATCATACAAAATACGGTGACGCGTATTGTCCGTGTCATCGCGACACCGGGCCCATCCATCACATCTATCTTACTCGACATAGCCGCAGCCAATCCCAGCCTATCTCTCGATCTTACGCGCCGGATCGCTTCAAAAATCACAGATAGTCCCACCTCCGAGCCTCTTTCTTGGCCTGCTCCTTGCGCTTGAGGCTCTTAATGTGCTCCATGCGTCGCTTGAATGCGATCTCCCCCTGAGTGAGAGACTTCTCCACCAGTGCTGTGATATTCTCGCTCTGTTTGGCTGAGGGATTAGTTGGGACTGGACACTTCGCGGCGTTTACAATGTTGCTGTCGGTGAGCCTCGTCAAGTCGGCTTGGGTTGGATGTTTTGCGGCCTTTGCAGTGCTCTTGCTCAGTTTCTTGGAGGAATCGTCCTGGGTTGACGGGTTCGAGGGTTTCTCTGTTTCTTCACGTGCTGAAGATGATGATACTGCTCCGTCGTCATCAACTAGGGTGGAGCTCTGTGCTTTGTCCGCTGGCAGCATGCGCTCCAACTTGTGTGAAAGATATCAATTATTGTCCCCTCACAAGACGACAAGGAGACAAACCTCATATTGGTAGTCGAATCTGTCCATGCCCAGCCACACCAAGGCCTGCTTCGAAGGCCACACCGATGCCTGCTCCGAGGGCAAGTTCGCCCTTTCGAACTTCCACGCCGCATACGCTCTCTCGAACTCGTCCTGGAACAAAAGCCAATACAACAACTTGAATGCCGAGTGTGAAATGTGACGGTCTAACTCACATCAGTAATGTCGGTGTTCGAGACAAAATTGATTTTTTCCGATGTCTGATCCGTCCCGTAGCTGATAACTAGCTCATGGCTGACTGCACGGCCTTCGAAGAAATACGGAGGGACAGGCTTGAGGCCTGTGGATTTTAGTATCGGCCCCTGCGCTTTTGAAGACCGGAAACTCAAGACGTACCTTTTACCTGGCAAATCCTGTACAAACCTGCCCCTGCCCTCACCTTTACCCAGGCATCTGGCATATGCGAATAGAATCAGCGGCGCTCATATAGGAGAATGAGAATCCTGGCGCACCCTCCATGTAACTCACAAAGAAGCTGCTTTCCATCAGGTCGATATATCTCTCCAATGTGCTCCGCCTCACGCGCACTTTCTCCAGGTCGACTTTCGTGCATTTCTCTTCCTGCGACCTACTGGAAGAGGGCGGCGAAAGCGTGCGTGGAGGTATATCCCTGTCTATTGGAGTGACCCTCCAAACTGATGAAGGAAGTTCGGCGCTCTTCCCATCACAGGAAGAATCTCTCACTGGTGGCTCTGGAATCAGAACCTTGTGGGTTCCGCTGTCTTCCTTCAAGGTGCCGTCGACCTTCAACCTCTTCCCTAAGCCACCCTTCTGTGCGACACCCTTATACAGGCTCGGCTTGCGAGCGTTCGGCTCATCCCCATCGTCCCTCTTACGCTTCTGCTGCTGCTTCTGAGACTGTGAACCCGCCTTCATCACCGCAGCCCTACCACCGTTCGCCTTCATCTCCTTGTCTCCGCGAGGAGCCTTCGCTTTCTTCTGCTGCTCCTCCCATTTGGCCATCCTCGCTAACATCTGCATCCTGGGAGTAATGATGCGGCCATCACTGGAACGAAGAATAGTCATCGACGTTTTGCCCCCTCCAATGCGCCCTCCATCCGATACTGCTGTTATCTGGGAGGTACCCGCGCTTGCCCTCTGAGTCGCGTCGACCTTGGCAGAGGACTTGCTAGTAGCCGTCGATATATTGTCCGCGCGACGCGCTCCGTTGGATGTCGTCTTTTGCTTCAAGGCACTCGTGGTTATCTTCTGAGTCGCGTCGGCCTTGGCAGAAGGCTTACGAGCATGGCCGAGGCCAGCAGTAGCCGTCGACGCGTTATTCCCGACGCATTCCTTGTTCGAATTTGTGCGGGCACTGCGGCTGCGAGAGCAAGACTGGCCAGTGGCACTGGATTCAGACTTCGAGACAAGAGCAAGGAGCTCGTCGTCCAACCCCGTGACCTTGGAAGGCATAAGAAATAATAATAGGAGGGGGGGGAGATGGTAATGAGAGGAAGAAAAAATAGCGTTTGCAGTTCAAGTCTGTTTGCAGGTTCCTAACCCTTTATCCTTGTGGCATTCGGAGCTGGAATTCTGCACCAGCGAGTGGCCATGAACAATTACTTAAACTGCGGTGGCCAGGAATGTGGAAATACTAAATGTGGTAATTGTCAGTGGTTCGGCGTGCTGCATGGCTGCTAGAATCAATTACAATTGCCTACGGAAAGTATTTACGTGGTTTAGACATGCAGGGGAAAGGAATGTAACTGGTACAATTATACAAGAAAACTACAATGCAATGCCGCCCACAACTTGAAGTGGCTGTAACGTTTGAAGGCGCGACTTCGACTTGAAATATTTTGTTGCGAAAGGGAATGAGGTACTATTCGTTCTTTGGACAATTCCATGTACTAGACTTTCTCATGTCTGCAAGCAGAAGCCTGAGACGGCTCAGGAAACAATTTAGAGTTATGCTCAATATGGAGACCAGAAACCCAAACTTGGAAATGAAAACAATGCAGGGAAGGTGTCGGCCCGCCAGCCCGGCAGCGCCTGACGACATTGAAGATATTCTCCTTGGTATAAAGCAGTAGCGATAACATACTTGAAATCGGCAGCACGAAGACATCTGAACAGGAAAAGAAACACTCACACTGGAACAGCTCTCGTCAACTAACCTCAGTTAATGTTATTTGCCGTACGCACCTCCACAATCCCTCAGGAAACCAAAATCGTATTCTCTATCCAATATGGGTGTGTATTTACATTGTGTGCTAGTGATATGAGATAGTGATAGCTAAGTAAGAATTCGAAAGCGACGAGAAACAAAGAAAGAAGCATCCCTTAAGCGCCCGGTAGAGGAGAAAATCAGGAAGAGAAGAGAAGAGGGTAGCAATAAATAGGTGTCAGTGGCGTTGACGGACAGCAGGAGGTGGAACTCCTGATTAGTGGTGTCAATAGTACATAGCAGCGAGGGGCACAGGCTACTTTTCTGCGAAAATCTACCCAAAAAGAGGGCAGTTAGAAGTCCCCGAGATCGATCTCGATCGCGTCGATGATGGAGGCCTCGAGGGATTTTCCGGTTTGCGTTTTGCCGGAGAGGAGGGACGGGGGGAGTGCGTTGAGACCTGGGGTGGAAGCGCCGGTGGCGGCAGGGGTGCCTGCTCTGAAGGGGAAAGATGGCGTGAACATCAAGAGCAAGCGGGGCAGGTATAACCATAGACAGAGAAAAGCAACAGAAAAAATAAAATTTCACCCACCTCGGCGTGCCGCCATTCGATCCCCTCGCCGCCGCTGCCGCCGCCTTCCTCTCCCTCCTCTTCCTCTCCGCCTCCGCCATCTCCGCCACCCTCACCGCCTCCATATTCGCCTTCCTATTCCTCTCATTGACCTTCGCCAAAAGATCGTTGCTCGGGCTTGGGCTCGCGGGCGCAGAGGGCGCATACTCCGCGAGCTTCGCGTCGATCTCGCGCATCTCGGCAAAGTCGTGCCGCCGCATGGCGAGCGTGCGCGCTTGGTTGAGCCGCGAGCGCTCGAGAGCGGAGAGCGTGCCGGGTTTGGTGGAGGATTGGAGTTGGGTTTTTCGGGCGAGCATGGTGTTGATGTCGCTCTGGAGATGGCTGAGTTTCGCGGTATAGGGGATGGTGAGAGAAGACGCACCTCGGTCATGGGCTGCGACGTGAGCTTCTGCATATGTGCGAGCTTGTCCTCCACCATCTTCTTCGTCGGGAGCTTTACTTCCTCGACCTTACACACCTTCGTCAAGCGGTCCCACTCTCTCTGCACCACCCCCAACACAGCGTCAGCATCCTGAAAACAAAGAGTAGGGGGGGGGGGGAAGACGCACATCGGTAAAGGGGCTGTTGGACACCTTGTCCATGTTCCACACGCGCTGCGCCTGCCCGTGCTTGAGCTGCAGCGCTTGGTCGGTAACCTTGTCGTTAATTTTGTAGGTCTTCCCTGATTCGGGAGGGCAAACGTCTGCACGCACAGAAGAGTGTGAGTTGAGATACTAGGAGAGGGAAGGGAGGACGGACCGCTGATTTCGCATATCCGATACACGGGCTGCCCGTTCTCCTGCCCGAGCAAATAGCGGACCCACGTGTCTAAACGGAGTTGCATAAGACCAGAAGTGGAGAGGAGAAGGAAGGTACAACGCACGGGTAGCATACTCGCGGAACCACGGCGCCAAATGGTGCTTCGCCAGCTCGTCCCTTGTCAGTCGCAGCTTTTCCAGATCCTGCATCGTGATCGGCTCGTCGTCGACCTCGGGCTTCTTGCCCCCGCCGAGGAGCTTGCGTTCCTTCTCCTCGAGCTGCTCTTCCTTCGTGATGAGCCCGTCTTCGGACTCGTCGTCGGAGATCTCCATGTCCATGGGCGAGGAGGAGCGGTCGCGCCGGGGGGAGTTGTTCTAGATGATGGGAAGAGAAAGTTAGGAGACGGAACGGAAAGAGAAGGAGGAGGGGGGGGGGGAGGAGACGCACCCGCTTCTTCTCGTCCTTCGCTCTGCGCTTCGCCTTGAGCTCATCAAGCTTCCGCGTCTTCTCCTTCGTTGCACCGCGTACAGTGTGCTGGCCTGCATATAAAACACCAATCAGCACCGAGGCCCCGTCGACGACACACAGCTGTACGCACGCTTCGCCGCCTGGGCCACACTCTCCCCATCTGGCACGCCACGTCCCTGGTTCTTCACCATGAGCGCGAGCTGACGCTTGTCCTTGAGCTTCTGCATCTCCTCCACGCGCTGTGCTAGGATCTCCTCGCGCTGGATCTCGGACATCGTAAGGAGCCTGGAATTGTCGTCGGGGGCGAAGGTGAACGTGAACGTAAAATCGTCAGCAGGAGCCATGAGGAAAGGAGGGGGAAGGGGAGGGCAGTATAGGGCAGACGCGGGCTTATGTAGGAGGCAGGGGCGGAGATGGGGGGCGGCAGGCTTACTTTTGTCTGTCGGCTTCGTCCACGTACTTCCCTTCCAAAGGGTA
>JASFDH010002705.1:0-10210 GCA_036937195.1 Nidularia pulvinata | reverse complement strand
TGTGCTTGTGCTCGTAGTTGTCGGGTGGGTAGCCGTGCTGGAGGCAGTTGAAGACGTAGCCGCTCCGGGCCTATAACTATCATTAACAAAAGTTCACCGAAGTAATCGTAGATCGTAACTTACAGACACTGTGAGTAGTAATCGTTCTGCTTCGTGCAGGTAGCACCAGATACACAAGTTTTATCGCCAGCTGAAGGAAAGTGTTCATTTACATTGGTCCCAGCTTCAAAAAGTAAATATTTACGCACTCCAGCCAATGCCTCCACATTGTCCATAGAGAGGGGCGGCAGCCTCAACAAAGGCCGGAATAACAGAGGCGAGTGCAAGAAGAGCAGTAAACTTGAACATTTCGGGTGCCCAACAGGAAGGGACGTGAGATCCTGAAGGTTCTCTTGGGTGAGCAGTATCTTTTATACGTTTTGTGGACCATAGGTTGACGGCAGCATAATAAAATCCGGTGTTGAACCGACGGCAAAAGAGCCCAGACGGAAACACGTCGGTGAAGAAGTAAACGCGACACCATGAGCAAAAAGGCTGATCAGAGGGTAACCCACTCATGGCAGGAGTAGAAGAACCATGGGGCCACGACGCTCTCTCCCTGTCACCCGGTTCAACGTCGGGCAGCTGGCCAGTGTGCAGAAAAACCTCCGGCGTACATGTGCCTCTAGAAATTCAATCAGGAGGTCGCTCTACAGGTGTGTCGGGAAAATCTCCTTGGAATTTATTTTTAGAGCGGCGATAGCTTCCCTCGAGACAGGAGCAAGAGCGAAGAACGTGATCCATTATCTTCCATTATGCTTGGAATTAAGCTTGGCGCCAAGCCTTCTAATTGATGTGCTTTGTTCCCGAGGATGCCCTTCAGAATCGGTGACTTCGGTGACTATTCCAGTTGCCAAGGACCAGAGCAGACCAGAGCATGCATATACACTGTAAGAACACATTTCCATCTGACTCGTTTCGGGAATTATTGAATGAAAACTCTTGAGCATACGAGGTAAGCCTGGAAGGAACTGCAGTTGCTAAACCGATACTAGCAGAGTGCGAACTTCCATATAGAAGTAGTCGATAATCTGCATTGTACAGCATTGAGCAAGGTAATAGTAAAGAATGCACCGATATATTATAACTCACATTCAGCCGTATTCGGCGCGAGCAAACTGAACTCTACCGCAAGAATTAGCGTCGATAGTCGCGCTTCTCTTAATCCTCACATTCCGAGGAACTCCATTTCGCTAAAATCAAAACTGAATCAGCCTAGCATCCTAGACTTGGCACATCATACTCTTCAGCACTTTTCTGCAGAAGATATGATGACTCAAGACAGACGAAGAAATTCCGCAAATTCTTGAAATCTCGGAGTTGCGATAACAGGCCGAACGGGCGCAACTGGTTTTTGTAGTGTGCTCGCTTCTTCATTCGGATCAACTCTGCGAATGAATAATCTAAGTTCGAACACTTTCAAACCGAAACAATATGCGGTCATTCCATTATTCCGTGTATAATCTCTTAGATCCTGGTAGGAATCCGGACATGCGTCCCAAGAACCAATGTTAACTTAGTAAGGACAAGTGCATCAAAATAACTGCAATGGGCGCACTGAAGATGAGATATCCACGTATAGGTTACACAAGTGACAATCGAGTTGACGGTGAGACGGCGAAGGGATATATGATAGAACCAATAATAACAGGAGCAGTGAAAAACATGTCATACTCGCTTCTTCGATGCGCTTGGTGGCGGTGGAAGAAGCGGAAAACCTCCACCATTCGAGTTATTTCCTAACGTATCACTCCCAGATCCAAGTAAGCTGGTAGCTGTGCCCGCCTTGCTTCGTCCTGGGATGGAAATGGAGAAAGTCTGTCCTTCCTTAAGACTGTAGTCTTTCTTTGGTCCAGACGGAACAGTGGACGAGGTTTCAGAGACCTCTGGGGGATTGAGGCGTGCTTTCTGACGTCTAAAGCTAATCAGCACATGAACGAGAAACCAAGGAACAGAAGAATACTTGGTGTAATCTTGCAGAGAAACATCTGGCGGGCATTTCAGCACCAATTACATGCTTCTATGCTAACATCACTCACTGAAGTCGAAACTATCCGTTCGTTCGGCGAATCCCATCCCTATGTAAGCTTTCTTTCCAGCGTCTTCCACCCGCACAACGAAATAGCGCGAGGAGTCTAGGACCGCTTCGACAGATGGTCGAGATATGTCATATTCTGCTCTGGCAAATACTGCTAGGTGTCAATGAACGGCAGCAGGAATACGGATAATCCTACATTCTCCTAACAGAGCGTTGGCGTGTCAGAATCCTTGTATCACAGACCCATGAGATGTTCAACCTACCAGTCTGAGAATCCTCAAATTGCAAGGCAGCACCCTTCGAGTTTTCGAGAATCCTCAGGCGACCTTTCCAGAGGGGTTGCGCTAGGTCTCCCCATTCATTTGCACGGTGCCCCTCATTCGCCTTTAGAGGTGGGATCTTGTAGACTGTTATCGCACTCGTTAGAGGATGTCTGAACTAGATATACGCTGAGATCCACCAGATACTTCTCGTCCGATATAAAGAATGGATTCAATATCTTCTTCGAAATCCATGATAACGAGGCACACAAGGACTTCTGAAGAGGTTATGTATGGGAAGTTACAGATGTTGCTGAGGTCTCCGTGCTGATCAAAGTGCTGTAACTTGTGTAAGTGTGGGGTTGTATTGTGGCGCCTGGACGATAGCTTTGACATCTAACAAGAGTAAATTTCGAAGAGGTGCGCGGCTTCCGCTGCACCACTATCGCGCGCGTTTCAACGTCTTTCAACTAATCACCAATATAATCGAGTTACGAGATGGTGCATGCACCCCCTACCCCACCTCCAACTACCGCAGGGGAATTACAGGATGAAGCCCGGGCCATTTCTTCCGCCGACGCCTCGACATCTGTAGTGCCGCCGCAGACTGAGCTAAGACCAGACCTATTTCAGCTCAGATTCCCTATGATCGCTGATTTCGCCGTGAAAAACAATTATAAAGGACTAATCCAAGCCGCTGAGGAATTAGACTTAAGCGTATGAATGTCTTTTACCCTTTCACCCTTGCGTGTTCAACTTAAACATGCATCTTAGGCCATCGGGGACCGTCAACCAACGCGACTATTGATCGTAGCTCCTTTGGTTCTTGCATACCTTATTGAAGACGATGTGTAAGACACATACTTTCATTTCCCCATCCGTTTTAACCGTCATTCAACAGTGCCCCTGCCCAGTTCGCTTTAACACGGATGGTAGACTCCCTCGCGTCCCTCCCGTTATCCAAAGTTTTGATGGACGTTGTGACATCAACCATGAGTCGACAACATGCCAAGGTGTATTTCCAGGCAGAGGAAGTGTTCAATCTGGTCTCCGAGCCTGCATTCTTTAGCAAAGAATTGGGCACAGTGATTGCGAGTATGGTAAATGCATTCATAGGTGAGTTCATCTACTTTCAACAAATTTGGATCAAAATAATATCCCAATACAGAGTCTTTCCGCCACAGAACGTTCACGTTGTTAGCAAAAGCATATGATTCTCTTCCTATCTCTCTTGCTCAGGTCTACTTGGGACTTCCTGCTGACCAGATCATTGAGGGTATGTATCGATCATGACCGTGAAATCAGGTATTGTTATTTCTGACGTCATTTCTAGTTGCAGAGAGAGACTCGTGGTCATACAACCCTTCCACCAAAATCCTAACTACGACAGCTAACATGAAATTAGCTGTGGCTGAAAGCTTCCCATCATCAGGCATGTTGCACTGCCATATTTACTGAAAATATTTCTGACATCTGTGTTGTCTTATAGCCGCCTTTTCTTCACTGTCTACCTTCCACTTCGTTGCAGATAGCGCGGCCAAACTAGAGCTGTGAAGTCAGGAGCGGGTACATGCGTGTTGTGTATTTTTCTGCGTCGCAATCGCATCAACTCTTCTCGGCGACTGTCATAACCGCTCCTTTGTAATAATATTGCGTTGTCGACTCGGTGGTTCCGTTCTTGCATCAGTGAATCAAGCGCTGGACTTTCGCAACAGCCGTGCGCAACGAAGATGCATAGAAAGGTTTGGGTAGCTTCGTGAATCGAGGCCGGACCAGTGCATGATTAAGGTATGCTGAATGGCCCATAATATCCTTATCCAGATATCGCATAAGCCAGGTGACATCATTTCGGATATAGGGTATAACAACAGGCATCGGAAATGCGTCGCTTTTATAACTGTATCCACTCTGTATTGCACGGGCTCGAGTCTCCGAGAAAACTGGTTCACTGATTTTTGAGCTATTTTCAACGCCACCATGACGGAGCCACCTCTGCAGACCCCTGCGAAGTACGAGCAGTACGGTCTTATCGGTAAGACAGTCCTTTAAACATGTTATTAGGAACGTATTTCTCGTATTGAATAGATGCAGTCCTTTACCTCTATCTTGCGTTCACTCAGATGTCTAAGTCGATTTAGCTCTCCGGGTAAGAGGCGATACTGAAGACCAAGGTTTGATTTGGAAACTTTATTAGTGATAGCTGGAATTGCCATGACGAATGCAGAACTATGGTTCCAGGTGGGGGTGGTCCTAATAGCAGGATCGCTGCCCCATTTCGTCTTTTGCCCGAAAGAAAGTCCAAAATAGTCGGGAAGTGGGCTGGAAGAAGTCGCGACGCGACCACTGCCATCGGACCCAAATGTTGTTAAATAGCAGACCAGGTACTTCTGAGTCCCTAGTTGCCACAGTATGACACAGTATCGACCGGATGGCCCGGATGCACGGAGTCTAGCAAGGAATTCCGACTCCACCTCCCAAAGCGAATGTCCCCGCGCGTGCAAGGCTAAATAAAAGGAGCCGATGACGCTTCCATGGGCGTAAGCAATGTCCCCGGGTTGGAATTCATTTCGACTTTCACTGGAGATCTTTTTGAGAAGGACGTCATTTGCAAGAGAGATGTGGTCCCAATATGAATCAAGGGGCATCGATCTTTAACGCATATTATTTGCGTCCAATAACTCGGCACCTGCTGTGTATGTGGCTTCGATACGTATGGGTATGCTCAACGCTCTGGCAGGCTTTAGTGCGACAAATCCTGGAAGAGTCCGGAAAAGAATGCGCCGAGAGCAGAAAATAAGACAACGAAGAGTGTCATAAAATCGCTGAACTTGCCTGAACTCGAAATCTATGTTCTAGTACTTGTGCTATAATTTGGTGGAAAGTGCAAAGAGTGGAATAAGGTTAGCTTGCGAGATTGTTGGGCAAGAAATTTAAAGGTCAATCACGTTATTGTCTTACGTAAACCACATTCTTCCCAAGATGTTTCTCTTCGGACTCGTCTTGCCAGAATCTGGCAAGCGCTGAGCGCCGAGCTATAGAACAGAGTCTCATACCTTCAAAGTTCATCTCCAACGGCGACCATCTTATTACAGAAATGAATAAGCAAGCTTCAGAAATAAGCATAACAGACGTCCAACTGGCAGTTTCTACTGCTCAAGTGGGTATAATCACTACTGGTCACCCTGGGCTTCCTCCCATCCAGAAATCCGCTCCCAACTCCGGCTCTCAAACTCATCTAGATGATTCTGCTGAACACTGGACAGAACTTCTATTCGTATGGGCAGGAAAATCTTTTCGGCTAGACATTGCAGATTCAGACAGGTCCGCAGAGCCTTCTTAACCTGAACGAAACTTCCGTGCTGATTTCTTCGTTGAAGGGTCTTCGATCTCAAGGCTACGCTACGAGATCTAACCAAGGTCCCGCCTGAACGTCAGAAAATTTTAGGGTTAGTAAAAGGGAAACTGCCTCCTGATGAGAGTAGGATGTACGTAGTGCACTTCGTCGCGGTACATCAACAGGACAGGCCGTGTTATTTACAATCATATCCAGCTCAGACCTGCGCCTGATACCTGGAAAGAAATTCACGCTCATCGGCACACCAGAAGGAGAAGAGATTAAGGATCCCTCACGTACGTGACTTTCTATTGGCCATATGCTGCCGAAGAAAAGGTCTCAAATGCATGTACTTTAGAGCTTGAATTCCTCCCAGATGTGGTCAATGACCTCGATGCCGACTTTACGGATAACCTCGCGGCTAGCGATGCGTATAAAAATGATCAGCGGAACATTCGAAAGATCAAGGAAGCTACTGAGAAACTGAAAATCAATGTTATCCATCCTCTTCGACAGGGAAAGAAATTACTCGTACTCGACATTGACTACAGTATGGCCCTTTAATTTATCCTCGTGACGTTATTTCTTACGTCTAAAAGCAATTCTGGATACAAAACCTTTAACATCTGGGAGCCTTCCTCCTGCTGAGTGTGCAAGACCGCGGCTCCACGAGTTCCTCGAAGCCGTGTACGCTCATTATGATAGTAAGTTCATTAATTCACATATACGTATCTTTAATCTAATGTTCAATGAACAGTTTGTATATGGTGAATTCGCTTATCGTTGCTTTAAGAATGTAAGGTTCAATGGTTAGTCTTTTAGGTCACAAACCAGTTGGGTATGGCTTGAAACAAAGCTAGTAGAGTTGGGGATGATTGGATCAACTCGTAATTATCAGGTTCGTTCTTGGTCTAGCTCATCATATTCTAGCCATTCCTGACTTCTGATAGATATCTTTCGGTAATGTGCCTACATCTCGGCAGTATTCATTCTACTCACCAAAATGTAGTACTCGACAAGACTTGCATGTTTACTGTATTCACAGAACGTGATGGAAAGCCATGGACACACTCCGTGAAGGCGTTACAGATTATTTGGAATCACTTCCCACAATTGTATGCACGTCTTTTTCTGGTATACTTAAACTGACATCAGTTCAGCAACGCTGCCAACACTATCCACGTTGACGATCTCGTAAGTCCATCTTTGCCCCTTTTCTTTACCATTAACCACCATAATTATCATCCTATTTTTAAGAGTCGCAATTTTGCTCTGAATCCGAAGGAAGGCTTAAAGATTGCAGCCTTCAAGAATGCCCATACCCAAGAAGCCCTCGCGGATAGAGAGCTAGACAAGGTAGCTCGCTATATGCTACATATAGCAGATGTCGACGATTTCAGAGCTCTGACACATAAGGTTTGCCTTCTACCCATATTTTCGTGAAAGGCTCCATTCTCAGATGTTCGCTGCAGCACTGGAAGCAGGTAGTAAGGGCCCTACCGCGTTCGTAGGGTGCCATACGCCTGTCCAATTTTTTGGATATTTTTTTTTGGATGGTTTTATAAAGGGTTACATAACCTACAACCTCCTGCAACTCGAGGATGTATCTTTAAATAAAGATCACGACGGACATACTACATACTCAGGGAGACACATGTGTATTTATATTACCCAGTGGAATAGGCTATACACTTACACATAGGACTGTTTTGTATATCTCGTAAATATTGGTTTCATCCTATCTTCTTGAAGATTGGCGACCGCAGTTGCAAATCTTGCGATCACCGCTCATAATGATCACTTGCCGATCACCTCCGTCCACCTATGCACTTGATTCCAGTATGAAACTCTTCAACTACTATGGTTCCTGCTTATATGAATATTTACCAAAGGCATCATGAGGCGGAAAGACATTCGCGTTAAAAGCATAGATGAGCATCTTATTACGAGCGCGACGGTGGCTCTCACTAGCATGTTCCTAGCTGACACTGGAAAGGATTTTAAAAGAGCAGAAGCACATCAATCTACATATTCCGGTACTTGCTGCCTCGCCAACCTCGTAGTAGGTGGGCTTGCAGTTTAAAGTCAAGAAATCGGACAGAGATTGGGTTTCTTCAATTGAAATAATGAGACTGACGAATAGAAAACGCAGGTGCGAGTAAATTATCTTGTTCCTTATGGCCATTGGGACTGCAGAGAAGTACCACGAGCGCTGTGCATATATGTACTTAAGTTGAAACGAATGTGGGGGTCTAATTCTCAATAAATTTGACAGTAAAAGCCTCGCACTATAGCACAATAAGAAGTTCATATGACCACATACAGTTCAAAGGACAAAAACCGTCTTCACTCTGGAGCGCCAAAGCCTTGGGCTTATCGTACTCGATGAAGCTGGTGGGTCTACTGTAATCAGGAAGATCGGCATTAAATCGCTGTTGAGGGAAAGCGTCCTGCTCGTCCTCGACAACAGATATTGTATGGGTGGAGATCGTCGCTAGTCCACTGTTTTGGAGGTTTGGATGTTGACAATCAGACATGACAGTGCCTGAGGACGCCTTAGAGACGGGGAGGGTGCAGTTAGAAGGAGGACCTCGGCTGGTAAGAGTGACGGAGAGCAAAGAGGGACAGCGGTGCAAAGAGGGCGGCAGGAGATAGGGACGAAAAGAGACCTTTGAGGCCCTTGGAGTCACGACTTCGTCACGACCGTCCACTAGCGATACTTTTACCAAATCTTCCGCCTCGTCCGCTCGAATCTTGGAGGAGCCGTTTGCGATAATTACTCCATTCTTCAAATCGCCAACAAACCACGGGCTCAACCCTGCTCAACCTGGCTCAACTCCGACGCCTCCGCCGCCTTGTCAGCAGACACCCGGTAGGATGAAACCAGCGCCGATGTGAAATGCTCTACTCCGATATCACGCTCATTCTATAAAACGCTGGCTCTTGGTTTATACATGCGTCTTACCTGTTGGCGAGTCCTCTGCACCTCTGCTAGCTACAGGCTTTCCCGTGCTACCCCGCTTCGCAAAGTACTGCTGTCCATGTCTGCGTCATCTGCGCAGGTGCCGCAGCCTGTACCTGTCCCTCGTCCCTCCGCCAGTGTCGTCGTGGTAAATGAACGAAACGAAATACTCTTAGTGCATAGGAATCCTAAGACACGCTGGTTTGCAGGGGTGCATGTAAATCTTCTCCCTTCAACAGCTTTTGGACCATGTTTCTCACTCGATCAAACGCAGGTCTTTCCTGGAGGTAATTTTGACAAGAAACAGGACCAGTCACTGGCAATAACTGCGATCCGTGAAACCTTTGAGGAATCCGGGCTACTACTGGCATCTTCTGCTACCACCCCTGGGGCACCCTTGTCCGTATTATCTGATACTGAGCTAGAGGAGGCTCGCCATTCGATCCATCAACAGAAGACCCATTTCCAACACTTTCTCGCATCGAATAATCTGGCAGCCGATGTGGATTCCTTACTTCCATTCACTGAATGGATTACGCCAACAAATGCACCAAGGTTAGCGCGCAACCGAGTCCAAATTTCGACCACCTTCTCATCTGTGCACAGACGATTCCACACTCAATTCTATGTAGCGTTTCTTCCATCCGCACTTTCTTCGGGGTTCTCCTCTGGAGCTAAACAAGAGCAAATCCCAAAGCCTGGTATAATACGTCTACATATGTTGTGCGATGGTTGACTTATCCTTCTGAATAGACGGAGGTCAGGAAGTTATTGAAGCCCGTTTTGTTCATCCGAGGCAAGCATTGGCAGAATTTCGAGAAGGGCGGATCACATTTATGCCTCCCCAATTTTATATCCTATCGACACTCGCAGATATATTGGAAGGTAGCGTTAGTACCAGTGCTCAAAGAGCACGTGTGGAGATGTTATCTCGTGGGTTGTTTGGTCGTATGGTGATTAATCCCAAGCGGCTTCATGCAGAAGACGCAGAAGGTCGTACTATTTTAACATATGAAGGCGATGAAACTCGGGGAGGATCTGAGGGACGACTTCATCGGGCGCTAGTGAAAGTAGGGAAAGCAGGGGTAAGTAGTGATTTTCTTGCCAATTTGAGTATACCTATTGATACTGTCTATATAGATCACCAGCGAGATTGTCTTGCAGCGCAACTTCGATGTTTTTTCGGACATCGAGCCTATGGCTTTTGCTCAACATTCGAAACTTTAAGTGATACGACAGTACCTTATAGGTCTGTATCTAATTTGTATACAGTATCAATTAATAGTAGTTAAATAACACATCGGTTTGGTCATAACGCTTCCTGTCATGTATTCCCAGAGATTCGTCCTTGTTTTTCCTTAACAATATAGATTATCTGTAAATACTATAGTACAGGTATAAAAAAGAAATCGCAACATAAAGGCTACAGGTAGAATGGTATGAAGTGCTGAGAAAGAAGAATGACACAGGTCAAAGAGACAATAAGGCTACAGTGGGGTCCGTACGACCAGAATATTAAATTTAAGGGAATAAAAAATAAAGGACCTCTATTCCTTAAAATTGAGGTTTGCCCCAAT
>JASFDH010002704.1:0-10213 GCA_036937195.1 Nidularia pulvinata | reverse complement strand
GTGCATAAGATGGCGTGGGTTTTGGCTTGTATCTCGAGTTCAGTCAGACCGAAGCCACCAGTAGCGCCGTCACCACCTCCACCTCCACCTCCGCCTCCACCTCCGCCGCTAACATCGCCAGTATCAGCAGCTCCGGCAGCGTCTGCTCCTCCAGCGTCTCCAGTCCCGTGTCCGTGCATGATTGAGGGAAGAAAGGATGTGAATGATCACCTCACAACAAGTTGCCTTCAAATCCAAGCCCTTAGGCTGTCCATTGTGAGAACCGCAGCAAGAGGCGTGGCTTTCGTCTTGACCAGATATGTCCGATATAACTTCTGAGTAGTTCTAAGTGTCAGTCATCGGAAAATATAACGATCACCATTGGCCCATTCCACCCCACGAATAACCGGGAGAAGTAAAACAGACTTTTGAGCGAAGCCGGAAGGAACTTTTGTCACCGCAGTTCTCATACTTACCTGCAAAGGGTGTGCGACTCCCAGGATCGAGAGGGAATCGCATACCAGACGGAAGCCACGCCTTCTATGCCATCCCGCAATCAAAACGATAGCAATGATATGGTGATATTAATAACAAATACGTGATCTTGCCTTGAGAGCGAGGGAAAACTATAATAACAACAATGAAACGTATACTCCGTGACGCAAATAATAATACAAAAAATAGCACTCCACCGAGTCCCTGATAATCCAACATACATGGGACGAGTCTCATGGGGCCACTTTCCGCTTGCTCTTCTTCGCAGGCGCTGGTGGGACCCAGTCGTTGTCGTCGGCATCACTCTCGTCATCAATGGCCGCCACGGACTTCCCGGCTTTTTTCTGCCTCTTGGGAGGAGTTTGAGCGTCGTCTTCGTCTTGATCATCCCGATCGGCGAGAGACCGCTTACTCGTATTGAGACTGTCGGTATTTGTGAGCTCCATCCCAAACTCTGCCGCGACCCGTCGGGAGACTTCCTTGCTCTTATCCTTTACATCGGTTTCATCCACCTCCATCGGTTCATCCGCTGGGTGATGCTGTGTCTTTGCCTTGGACTTCTTCTTGCCCTTCATCTTCCGCGGGGGCTTCGGCGACGGCACGAAGTCCCTATTGTTGTTGACGGCCCATTCAATCTCAATGATTCTATACCCATGGCCATGCCACAGGGGAAAGAAGAGAGCAAAAATCAGAGACTATGCGTGATGCGCTATTTTGCACAGAAAGACGTGAATAACGAAGAGTATCCACCTCTCTTTGAGCTTGATGTTGTCTGGCACGTAGGTTTCGGCTTTTCGGTACAGGTCTAGAGCGACCTGTAGGTCCCCCCTGCAAAAAACAGGCGCCGAATGTGAGAAGAGGAAGGAACGACATGTGAAATGATCCAGCACGCACTTTTCTGAATGGGCACGAGCAAGCGCGACATACGCCCTTCCGGTCTTCTTCTTGGACACAGGGGAGAGGACGTCAGCGAGCTGCGTTTCCTTGTTCCCGCGTTCGCTACCCAGGATGACCGATATCAGCTCCGCGGAAAAAAATGCCCAAAAGGGGAAAGGAAATGAAAGGGCGCACAATTTCCTCTCGAGCTCGTGTAACCTCGTCTTGAGCTCGTCATCTAGGTCTTTATGACGCTTGAGAAGTGGGGTGAGGACGCCCGCAGGCAGAGTGTGTTCTTTTTTCGGCGACTTGGATCGGTCCCGAGTACGCCCGTCTTCTGACAGCTGAGCCTCTATCGATCGACGCTGTTCTTCTTCCTTCTCCCGTTCTCGCTCACGCTCGGCGAGCCGCCTGGCGACTTCCGCCTCGACCGCCTTCGATATCTATATATGCACCGGTGATCCCGTCAGCTAAGCCGGTCCCGTCAGAGAACGAAACACCAAAGCGCACCCGTTCGTCAATCTCCTTCTCACTCAGGCCCAGCCCGAGGTTTCCGGACCGGTCCTCAGCCATAGGCTGTTTCTCGTTGATTGCAGAACCACGACGCGGGCCGTGCATCGCGAACGGCTGATAACCACCTGCCGCGCCGTAGGCAGAGACGCGCGGGACCCTCGAGACGGGGACCAGGGACGCGCGGGACCGGGCCGGGCCCGACCCTGTTCCCGAGCCTGCGGTCGAGATAGGCTGCATTACCGCAGGTGCGGGACGCGCTGCAGGCGGTTGGAGGGCCATGGCGGCGAAGTGCGGCTTGGGCGCGGGGCGGTTGTCTGTAATGGCGAAATCAGTAAGTTGAAGGCAAGCACGCATTACGGACACGATAACGACTGCGTAGGGGAAATGTGGTTCCTGGTGGGAAGAACGTACCACGCTCGTTGACGACAGGTTTGTTCTCCACGTTTTTCGTGCGAACGGCGAAGCTAGATTGTTTGAAGGATTCATGATCATCAGCACTTCGCGGGTGCAGGCAACGGGGAAGGATCGCGTACTTTAGGGTGTTGAGCGTGTCTTGTCTAAACTTGGTGCCGGGTGCTAAATTGCAAATTAGGAGACCCACGGAGGAGCCCCCAAGTGCGTCTTGGAGGATACGGGTGAGCTTGGAGTTCCGGTACGGTATACGTGACTATCAACGGGATTAAGGTAGGTCATAGGAGATGTCAAAATCCACTCACAGCTCCTTGGTTGAGCGCGTGCACGACCTGGCCCAGGACACTCAGAGACTTGTTGATCGCGGAGGACTCGGCCATACGTGAGGGATCGTTTCCAGTCAACTGGAAAGAGGGTGAGCGGCGAATACAGAAGGAAGTGGATAAACACTCGTACCTTGTTGTTCTCTGATCCTGCGAGGTCGACAAGGTTTATCTTGCCAGTCAGCGCTGGACACGTTGGAATTAGCAAGTCTGTCCGGTAGACTCGGAGAGATGCGTACTCATGTTTGCCACTGGGTCAAGGATGCTGGCTTCTATTGTCAATACGGCATGCGAGCGGGAGGAAGCACGGTTAAGGTTGGTTGCCCCAACAGAGCGGTGCTTCGTCGCTTGACTGAAATGGATGGACGGCGATCTGAGAAAAGGCGGTCACCGAGGAGACAGGTGAAACATACTTGTATATGGTGTCGAACTCGTCAACGGAGGAGATAGGGATGGAGGTGAGGTTGGCGACAAACACCATTCCGGCGTCGTTCTCGCGCACCGGCAGTTTGGGTGCCTGTGGTTAAATAAGCGCGCGCGCGCGGGCAAGATGGGGAACTGTTAACGTACATTCTCCCGCGTAACTAGCAGGTCGTAGACCTCGTCTTTGTATATTTCCATATAAGAGATAGAGAGGGATGTGATGTAGTTGTGGATCAGAGACTTCTTCTCGAACATAGCCTATGAATAGAAGATAGATATGTCAGAGAAAGTGGAAGGAAGTTGCTGGGTAACTTACCCGCACGACGCGGGGAATGACGCCTGGGTCAGACTTAGTGCCTTGCATGGTGTGAGTTTTGCCAGATGAGGTTACGCCGTATGCGAAGATTGTGACCGTCTGGGTCAAGTTAGCCGATGATTTCAAAGCACACAGAAAGAGTATTCACGATACCACTATAAACAACATCGATGAGTGGCTCGACGTCGTTCCGGAAGATCTCTCCCTGCGTCGCATTGTGGTCATAGCAGCTCGAGAACCTGGAGGGCGGGTGAGCTGTCTTCACTCCAAATAGAAAAAAACGCACGGGAACTTGAATATCTGAGACGGGTCTCGGGGGTTTGTGACCGCGATGAAGCTGCCGGCGCCGGTAGAGCTGGACGAGCCTCCTGTATCGTCTGCGCTGTGGCACACTTTGACGGAATCGTCATCCAGCTCGCCTTGGATGCGCGGGCGCAGGCGGGCAGCAATCTTGACCTTGTGCAGTGCTGCCATGGGGTATAAAGAGAAGAGTACCCTGCTGGATCTTAAGGACGCTGAGGACGGTGTGGTCGACGGGAGAGATGCTAGTCGGGTGGCAACTGATGTTGAGTTCAACAAAGTCGCGACGGTCACGTGAGCGAGTGCCACAGGCGTCCTGGTCCGGCTGCTTAATTTTCTTTCTCTCATCATACCATTCTGCCTACTAGTAACTGGAATTCAGCAATTGGATTCAGCAATTTCTCCGGGAACTCGGGCGTGGACTGTTACAATATCTATAGTATCTGCTTTGAATACCCGGGGCTACTAAAATCTAGTAGGGTACACCCAGGATGATGTTGCGCCGTCTCGCGTCGACCTCTGCGACGACCCCAGCTGCATACCGTCTCTCACCGACTATTCGCCAGCTACTCGCAGATTCCCCGCCACAAAACGCAGCTGACATCGTGCCAACGACGGTGTCAGGATGGATAAGGTCCATCCGCAAACAGAAGAACGTCTCCTTCGCCGTCGTCACCGACGGCAGCTCATGCAAACCCCTGCAGGCCGTCTTTGTCAAAGGCACCGACGCGAGCAAGTTCGTTCTCTTCTGTATATGTTGTGTTCTAAGAGATGCTCATGATTGTGCTCGTTTATTTGCTGTGCTCTCGCTTCTTCTGTGTATCCATAAAGCGCAGGATAGCAAACGGGGCTGCGGTTCGATTGACTGGCAAGCTGGTACCCTCGCCGGGTGCCGAACAGGCGCAGGAGCTACTGGTCGATGTGAACGAGGGCGGGAAGGTGGAGGTACTGGGTGAATGCAATCCCGAGGTGGGTTTCGTTGTTTACAGCAAACGCGTACTCTCGTTGAATGTAGTTGTTGACGAACATGTTTTCGCGCAGACATATCCCATACAGAAACAATCCCTGTCGACGGAATACCTCCGTGACCATGCCCACTTGCGAGCACGGACGTCGCACATAGCCGCCATGATCCGTCTCCGCAACCAGCTGCGACGGAATATAGATACCTGGTTCGAGGTGGGTCATCCACCAATGCGCCGTACACACAACTAATACTCATTATACAGGATCAAGGCTTTTGCTACACACATACACCCGTGCTGACGGGCAACGACGCCGAAGGCGCAGGAGAGGCCTTCCGCATGGCGCCCATCCAAGGCGAGCACCCTGCCAGCGCATCCGAGTCATCAACCACACCACCACCAGAGGAATTCTTCTCCCGCCCCGCCTTCCTGACCGTCTCGCACCAGTTGCACCTCGAGGCCCTCGCCACGGCCCTCTCGCGCGTGTACACCCTCTCCCCGTGTTTCCGCGCTGAGCGCTCCCTCACGGGTCGCCACCTCGCCGAGTTCTGGATGCTCGAGGCGGAGTGGGCCTTCCAGGGCGCGGGGAGCATCGGGGAAGTGTGTGATCTTGTAGAGGGGTGTTTGAGGAGCGTTGTTGGGGGCTTGATTGGGAGCGAGGTTAGTGCGGAGAGCAGGAAAGGCAGCGAGGATGTGCTGGCCCTATGGGTGGAGGGGGTTGAGGAGAAGAAGAAGGCGCTGAGCAACGCATTTACGAGTCCCGAGCCATGGAAGCGGATTTCATATACGGATGCGGTGCGGGAGCTGGAAGCCGCGCACCCAGTGGAGAAGTTCCAGTACGCGCCGGAGTGGGGGAAGCCCCTGCAGAGCGAGCACGAGCGGTGGATCGCAGAGACGCTCGTGTGCGGCCCAGCGTTCATCACAGACTACCCCGCATCGCTGAAGCCGTTCTATATGCGTGCGAACGACGACGGGCGGACGGTCGCGTGCTTTGACCTCGTGGTGCCGTATGTGGGTGAGCTAGCAGGGGGCAGCGTGAGAGAGGAGAGGGCGGAGGTCCTGCGGGAGAAGATGGCGGAGGCGGGGATGGATCTGGATGCGAGCGGGGCCGAGGGCGGGTATGGGTGGTATGAGGAGCTGAGACGATGGGGTGGGGCACCGCATGCAGGCTTTGGGATGGGTTTTGAGAGGTTGGTAGGGTGGGTAGGAGGTATTGAGAATGTAAGGGAGTGCGTGCCGATGCCTAGGTGGGCAGGAAGGATGCTGCTGTAGACGGTGTTGTTCCCTTTAGAATGTGGTTAGATATTGCGATTTACCTTCGGTGCAACTTAATGGATGCGACTGCCACTAGCTCATGCAAACGATACATGAATCAAAGACAATAAAGAAAGGATACAAGACGCACGCACACCGTCAGATGCGCGGTACAATACACAGGCGTACAACGAGCTCGGGTTTTTCTCTGCGAGCGTACGCGAGCTCAGTGACAATAAATACGCCCATAGCTTTTCTACTCTCGCCAGGTAGCACCATCCCGCCTGCCGCCCACCGCAGCCGCTTAGAACCCTCGCCCCCTTCCGCGCCCGCGCCCGCCCCGTGGCCGTCCGCGATCTATGCCGCCACGGCCCCGCCCCCGACCACGTACGTCCTCCTTCTTCCGCCCCTTGGGCTTCGGTGCGTCGTCCACGAGAAGCGTGTCTAGCGGGAGCGCATCTGGCAGCACGAAGTAGCGGATATTGTTCCCGCGGATGGAGAGCGAGTCGAGCGAGACAGGGTCACGGTTCCGCGTTGTCATTTTGACGGTTTTCAGATGGGTGTTCATCTGCATGTCGACGCCTGAGGAGGGGAGGAGGATGGTTAGATGGCAGTTTGGTATGACGAAGGGAAAGGAGAGCACACCTGTAATAGTCCCATGCACGACTGAGCCGTTCTTGAGCTCTATCGTGACCGTCTCATTGTTCAATTTCATCAAAAATCTGGTGAAGAAAAGGGTATTAGCTTCCGTCTAGAGCTGCACACTGACAAGGATCAGAGAATAGCAAGGCTCTGAGATCTCTCGTCCGGCCTTGGGGTGCCACCGCTGCAGTGTTTGCTGCGAAAAACGCATCTACAACATCGAGGCAAAAGCGTCTGAAAAGTGGAAAATGAACATACCTGACGAGCTTCATGGTGGCGTGTCCCCGGTATGGGTTGGGTGCGGTGGAATATGTAGCGTGCTGGAGAAAGAAAAGAGCCTTTTCGCCGTCGTGCGCGTCGAGGATGGGTGGAGTGATGGTCTTGTCGTTGTCTTCGCCATCGTTGAGCGCGTTGGGTACCCCTCGTGCACACTGCTGCTGAGTCTGAATCTTAATTTGGAATTATGCTCCCACGATTCAAATGGTAATCGTAAGCTTTGCGTGAGTCTTGAGTCTTGTGCATCTACGCTAGGGAGTCTAACGTTATTGCCTCTGAATAAACCGGTGAAGGGTTGGGCGTTATTGAAATTTACTTCGGCTATTCAAATTCCAGTTCCCGGTTTTTGCACAATAACAGAGTCACAACTTCGCTTTCATTATCATGACCATGATCATGCACTCCCTATGATTAACTTGCACCTTGCTAGCGGTAAAAATCCATGGATTGGATGAATAGCTCAAGTTTAATAAGAGGTATGACAGCACAATCCCCTGGGTTATTTTTCAAGGCTTCGTTCACTTGGGTCATTTCGACCTCCGGGTCGCACTTGGGGGCATGCTCGTCATTATATCGAACAGGCTAAGACGCTCGGAGGTTCCTGCCAATAAAAAGGCAATCTGACATTATAAACTGTTTCCTGTTTCCCAGATGCCTATTTCTGTACATTCGATCAGTGGCTAACTGCACTGATCATAGTCACCGAAGAAGTTGAACACGCACACATGCTAATTGGAACTAGATGCGAACCACTTCTCCAGAGGTACTACGTATCCGCCAAAGCGACCCTTCATTTGAAATAGAAATGCGGACCTTGATCTTTTTTTTTTTTTTTTCAGGTTCAATCCTAGCAAGAACACAGGCATACGTACCTGCACCAATGTCTCCAAATATTGACATAGAGCTGGGGCCCTGGTGCACGCGAAAGCCTTACAAAGGAAATAAGAAGCATTCGGACCTGAATTTATACTTGAATTAGGCACAAAATACCTTTAACACTTGAAGATTCGAAGGGTAGCAATGATAGAAGTGACTAGAAAATCAACATTGGCAATCTTCTCAACTGCGGCCAGCTGGCATCGAAGCCCGGAATTACAGTTCAGAGTCATCCGCAGTAGTCGGGAATAACCCTCAAGTACCGCCAATTAAGGAACACTCTGTCGATGCGGCGTTCCTTGTTGGATAAATTTTACCTTTCGCTGAGCTGGCAAGTGAACGTACGTCGATCCGGAGGGAGGGGTGCATGAGTAATGGGAAGGAGTGAGTCTGTGTGACTGAATCCGCGGATGAGATTTGTATTTGTGTCGGGGGGCGGAGGCAAACAAAGAGCACAGCTTTACTAAATTACATGGGCCCGCCTTGAGGCTGCAGCACTTGATCAGAGCCACCACATTACACTACTTAGACCGCCATCTCCTCCTCCCCCTCCCACTACACCATATTGATTTCCTCGAATATATATACGTAATTCTTAAAATGGTACGCTCTTCCCGATCCACTCGCGACGACGACGTTCACATGCCACACAGTCTACCAACTGCAGAAGGCGGCTTATCCGTGACTTCAAACACCTCTCGTCCGACCCCCCAGGTGGCATCTCGGGTAGTCCATGCCCTGACAACATCATGCTCTGGAACGCCGTCATCTTTGGCCCAGGTAAGCCCTTCGTGCCGCCCATCGTCCGCGACCCAGCCTGATCCCGACTGCGCACGCGCCCACCCACAGCCGACACGCCCTTCGAAGACGGCACCTTTAAGCTCCTCCTAACGTTTGACGAATCCTACCCGAACAAACCCCCCACTGTCAAGTTCATCTCGCGCATGTTCCACCCAAACGTGTACGCGAACGGCGAGCTCTGCCTCGACATCCTCCAGAACCGCTGGTCCCCGACGTACGACGTCGCCGCGATCCTCACGAGCATCCAGAGTCTGCTGCATGATCCGAATCCAAATAGCCCTGCAAATGCGGAGGCTGCACAGCTGTATCGGGAGAACATGAAGGAGTATGTGCGGCGCGTGAAGGCGACGGTGGAAGAGAGCTGGCTTGATCCGGAGGAGAAGGCCGCAGCGGGGGAGGGAGAAGGAAGCGCTTGAGGCTGCTGTGCTCAGAGCTGGCGCAGCTGCACAACTGAGGAGCACTACGGGCGGCATGAAGTAGTGGAGAAGTTGTCGCATTATTCCCCCCTCCTTTCCCTTGCCGAATTCCCGAGGAGGTCCTCGTCGAGGCCGCCTTCTCAGCTTTCTGCTCCCCACGCCCCTCCCCCCTCTTGTCGCTATCCCCACCCAGCAACAAGCCTGACCCACCCAAGATCATGATATCCATAATAATCCCATGCAGCGCAATCATTGTTTCCTTTTTGGCATTATTAGTTACTGTTCATGTTGTAGTTCTCTCACATCGCCATCATTGTAGTCCCTATCAATACTTACCACTGTGTCCACACCTATCATTCTACTGGTGTCTTGTCTGTCTCGATGCTCTGCAGTAGCTTGACAGCTCTGAGCCAGAAGACGCTCGTATGCGATCTCCTTCAATCTGATGTACAAAATCCTGATTTAGAAGGAAGCTCTCACGATATAATCGAGATCTCGAATTATCATGACTTTGCAACTACTACTAGACTTACTGACCTTACACCATTTCTCTACTTAAAATTACACGAAGGATTCAAATGGAAATACATGATAATAGGTATTACAAAAACCGATTTGTATCGAGGATTTGATTCACGGTATGCACATCCGAAGTACTATACTTCTCTTCAAGGTGCCGTATTCGTTGGGAGGCAATTTCTCGTTGGGAAACTGGGCTCCCCTTTTATTTGCCTCATCAATGTCTTGACACTTGATGTAAACATACTGTGGGGCTATGAACAAGGATTCGTCTGCATTTCTGCTATCTAGGTCACTGTCTGAGGTCTGTGGCCACTAAATGTACCCTCTCCATTGATTTTTGTGCAAGAGGGCCCTGGAATTGAGACAGTGCACATAGCAACCCCCCTCTCTCTTCAATTAATCCATTGTGCAAATAAATTGCTGCTCAATTTGTGAGATGTAAATGAACTAGACATTCATCTTGGCCACTATCAATGTTTCCATAACATCTATCTGTGGTATTTTATGGAGGCAATATTTTATTGCATAAGCTGAACAAGGATTCTTTTCTATTGCAGCCTTGTAGCATCCAATGCATTTAATGCATCCAATAGTGGCAACTGAAACAATGTGCCTAGTGAATGTATCTGTACTTATATGATTCTAGCCAGGTGGGTTTTCCATTGAAACAAAAACAACTTTTTGTTAGGGCAACACTATCAGGATGACAAGGCCACTAACACCAAGCTTGAGCAAGGGGGGAGAATAAAGGGGTGAGACATCCAATGACTTGAGGTATCCTTTAGACAGTGGGATTCCTAAGAGATTGAAGCTGAGGCTAGCTAC
>JASFDH010002703.1:0-10217 GCA_036937195.1 Nidularia pulvinata | reverse complement strand
CGGCCTCAATCCCTTGGTTGCCGTGAAAGTTCGCAGCGCTGCTGTCCATTCAGCATTAGCTATTGTGTAAGTATATTTATTTTATTGAGCGGAAACAATTTACTAATTTCGAGTCGATTTTACAGCTCTGATGATGCTACAGCGATTTACGTCGATGCCAACACCCGGATCCAGATCTTGGACACCGTGAGCCATCTCGTAAAGGCTGACAAAGAACAGTGCGGTGCTTTTATTGTATGTCTATTTCATCTACTGTTGTATTCTTTGATCGCTAATGCATACTGACAGCGTGATGAACGCGTCTTGATTGTTTGGTCTGACGATCTCGACCACATCGTTCCGTTGTGCAGTGAGTTCGAAGAAAAGCTCATGAAGTTGGTCTGGCGCTCTCGCAACACTGCCCCCCCCTCAGTCGTTACTTCCTCAGCGAATTCCACCGCCCCCTCCACGGCTGCCTCCAATGTCAACCTGAATGAAAAGGGCGTCCCTACACCTGTCGCTGTCACTCCGGATGCCGTTGCAGCCGTTCTCGCCGAATCCAAGCCGGCTAAACGCGGTCTCTTCAATTGGAGTTGGAAACTCTCCAAGAAAGCTTCAGGATCTTCCGCCATCGATCCCGAGAAAGGTACCTCTCGTCGACAGGCACGCCCTATTCGCCTCTTTGCTCCTGTATACGGTGGTCTCGGTCTCGGTCTCGCTATCTGTAAGTTCTTGTGGTCTGTTATCATTCTTATTCTCATTTTTGCGTCACCAGTCTTCATCGCCAGTGGTCTTGCCGTTCTGTTACAGGAATGGCGACTGGACCATGACTACACAAGATTTGCACTGCTGGCGAGCTCTCCGTTCCTTCTGTGCATTTCCCTGGTGAGTTTATTGCCTGGATCACCCGACCCATTCCTAACTTCGGAAAAAATTAGTTCTTCGCTTTGCAAATTATAACGAATGTCTCCTTCGTGTATGTTTCTCAGTTTATTTCTATTGAATATCTTCTTATACCCTGTTCAGGCTTGGACCGGTGGCTCAATATCACGAGAACTCCCGCTATTACTCCGCAAGCGCTCCCGAGCCTAACCCAGAGCTTGATTCGCACCTTCCTCACGTCACCGTGGAAATGCCAGTTTACAAGGAGAGCCTGGAAGAAACCATGTAAGTTCCTATAAATTCTTATTCCCCAACGTATCACATGGTTGTCATGGAGCGGACGATTCTCCCCATTTTTAACTGATTACACGTAAGATTATATATTAATGCAAATGTCATTCATAGCGCACCCTCGGTCTTTTATCTCAAGAAAGCTATGCAGACATATGCTAGACAAGGAGGCACATCTACTATTCTTGTCCACGATGACGGTCTTCAGCTGTTGGGCGAGGAAGAGCGAGAAAAGCGTATCAGCTTTTATTCGGATCATAATATCGGTTGGGTCGCGCGTCCACCGCATTCAAGCGCTGCAGATGGATTCAAACGAGCTGGTAGATTTAAGAAAGCTTCTAACATGAATTACGGGCTTCAGGTACATGTTTCCGTCGCATCTGTTTTACAAGACGCTTATTCGATGCTCTAGCTTTCCCTCATGATGGAGAAACATATTATCGCTCTCGAGGCATCGAGTCACAGCGCCACCGACGACGGCACAGAACTGGAGGAGAAGGCACTCGAGATGGCTATCGAAGAAATGTACGAGTCAACTGGTCGCAAATGGAAGCCTTGGGCCAGCAACGCTCGTTCCCTCCGTGTTGGCGATGTTATCTTGATTGTCGACTCAGATACCGTCGTCCCCGAGGTGAGTCTTATCAGTCTTTCGGGATAGAATCTCCTTCTGAATAGTCTTCAGGATTGCTTCAGAGATGCCGCTCGCGAACTGGCTGAATGTCCCGAGGTTGCCATCATTCAGCATGAATCTGGTGAGTACAACATCGTTCGTTTAAATAAATCAATGCTAAAGGATTCCTGATCTTTTAGATGTCATGCAGGTTGCTCACAACTACTTCGAAAACGGAATTGCTCATTTTACTCGCCGCATCAATAAGTGTATATCCATGGGTTGTGCTAACGGTGAAGTCGCACCTTTCGTTGGTCACAACGCTTTCCTGCGTTGGTCAGCCCTTCAGGATGCCGCTTTCATCGATGAGGACGACGGCGTCAAGAAGATATGGTCCGAATCCAACGTATCTGAGGATTTCGATATGGCTCTGCGACTCCAGGTATTTATTCTTCATTTCCGTTTGAGCTCTTGTGCTGACGTGCAGGATTGTAGCTGAAAGGATACATCATCCGTTGGGCCACGTACTCGGAAGGTGGATTCAAGGAAGGTGTATCACTGACAGTCGACGATGAATTGAACCGTTGGCAAAAGTATTCGTATGGTTAGTTCTTGTCTTCGTCTTCAGTGATCCAGGTTTTAACAATTCTCTCCTATAGGATGCAACGAGCTCATTTTCAACCCGATGGTTCGCTGGTGGCGCATGGGCCCTATTACGAAGCAACTCCGCATCTTTTTGTGGTCCGATGCCCCCGTTCATTATAAGCTCAGCATGATGTCCTACATGTTTTCATACTACGGCATTGCTGCATCCGCCATCCTATCGGTTCTCAACTATCTGCTTCTCGGGCTCGCCTTTGAAGTAGACGGTTACTATCTCAAGAGCTTTGAGATCTGGCTAGCCTGCACGGTGGTCTTCCCTGGCGCCGGTAACCTCGGTTATACACTCCTTGAGTATCGTTTGGGACAACGGGACATCCTTTCTGCCTTCATTGAGAACGTTATGTGGATTCCGTTCTTGTATGTCATGATCTCGTTTCGATGTGTTCCTCTTTACTGATGATCCCCAGCTTCTTCTTCTTCGGCGGTCTCAGTATCCATCTCTCGACGGCGTTGCTTGCCCATCTTTTCTCATACAATATCACATGGGGTGCAACCAAAAAGGTCGAATTTTTTTCTGCACTGTTTCGCGAGCATTTGCTCACTAGATCCCTTTTAGGAAGTGGAAAAGTCGAACTTCTGGATTGAGGTTCCTAGAATTCTCAAGCGTTTCTGGCTCGCTTTCACGCTGTCTTTCCTTGCCATCGCCGCCGTTATCATCCTTTCCACGCCATTAGTTCCCCCCGAATGGCAAGTGCCCGGAACATCCTGGGCTGTCATTCTGCCCCTTGTGTAAGTCCGATAAATACCTTTCTGTCAGCCCAACTTAATGTCGACGTTTTATAGAATCGTCGCCGGAGGCCACATCCTCTTTCCGGTGCGTGTTCCATTTGTTACCCCTTACTCCATTGGTTGATTTGGTTAACTGTATTTGCAGATTGTTCTTAATCCGTGGCTCATGATCTTTTCTTACTGAGTGATGCTGCTTATAACGCAACTACTTTCCTTACTACTATCACATTCCTTATGGACTTCCTGTCTGTCTGTCTTTTCTGTTTTGGGCGCTTTCATGCTTGGTTAATGATCAGTGGGCAAGGACATTGGACTTCTCGTCATATATTATTAGTGTATAGGCAATTATGATGGAGCCATCGCGCCCATCGTTTGTGTTATCTATTTTCCTAGAGATTCTATTCCATCCGTCTAATATTTTGATAAACCCTCCACTATGTATATTTTAGACTCCGTGTACAAGTTCAATCTGCGAACGACTCGATATAGATCTCTAGGGTATTTCGTAAGTACTTATAAGTAGTCAACTTGACATGAACATCAATTGACTTTGAGTTGGCTGGTAGCCATCGACTAGCCCCTGCAGTGCTTATATTTCAAGACATGCGCAGCGTTTGGTATCTCTACGTGAATTGTGAGTACTGCAGCTCGTCTTTGATCATGACAAGATCATTCGAGTAATATACTGGCTCTAGGCCTGATTGCTCTCAAGAGAATAGTATCCACAACAAGCTCATTTCAATCTTTCCTCGATATTTTTACATATTCATGGAGCCAAGATAGAAGGCTATCAGAATGAGCAAAAGATTTAGCATAAACGTGGTATTGTGAAAGCTACAGACCCGATTTTGGATCTCCCTGTCGTTTTGAATCCCATTACACGTGATAGTATCAGCACTATACCGTGACAGCGCGCGGCCGGAACTCCGACTGACCACTTGATGGTCTTGAATAATGGATGAATTAATCGCTTTCTCTCCGGGAATGTGGTATATACTTGCTTCCATGTTATTTCTTAACTTATATGGAAACTCCGAGTCGAGACAAGCTTTGAAACTCGTTCACAAAGTATTACTATGGGTGACCAGGTGTTTGAATCATGACCGGTGTTTGAATAACTCTGGCCACAACCATTCTCTGAGCTCAGCTTTTCTTATTTAGGTCAATATTGACTTACTCTTTAGTGCTGCCAAGCTTTTTTCACAAAATTTCATTCAAGAGCACTTTGAAAAAGAAAAGACTGTTTTTCATTACATCAAATAGCTTAGTGTAATAGCATCAAAGCAAGATCTAATCCGATCCTTCTGTGTGATTTTCTCAAAAAAGGACCAGCAAGTAGCTAGTATGTAGTTGGACTGTTAATTTTATTTATGAAGGATGAAGAACTTAGAGAAAAGAATGAACGATGGGGTTCTCAGCGTGATGCGACTGTACAGGGTTGAAGCGGAGTTTGAAGTCCTCTCGTGCACTAGGTGGCTCTCGAGCTCGTCCTTTGCACACATCACTCCAATGCATGCTCCTCCCCATCCGATCTACTCTCAAACTCCTCAACATCCTCAATTATACCATAGTAATATTCCATTCTCTTATAATCACACTGTATCCTCCTGTTAGATATTTTTTAAATGGACTTATTGTGTATTTGCACTCAAACGATGAAACGGCGAATGCAGTCAGTTTTGCGCTCAACTTGCGCTTGTGATGCGATGGTGGTGCTGTTCTGCTGAGATTCGGAGTGCCAAAATTCATCGTGAACAGCGCTGTGACCATCGATTCAAACACCCTAAATTCACGACTCTGAGAAACGGAAATGCTCCTACACTCGTTCGTCGCACTTTATCCATAAAACAAAATTATATTCCTGTAAATTAGAAGGCCAAACATAGCTTTAGAAAATACCTAAGGGATAGGAAGACAGGAACATTTTTTAATTTTCGAAATGGTCAAAATGATTCAAACACATAGTCGGCTATAGTATTCCTTAGAGTGGAGAGTGGAATCCGAATTGTGCGTTTACCTAGTTTGATATCGGATTGGTAGGAGCCTAAGGAACAAGCGTAACTTGAACGTCACTACATTTAAGACCAAAGAGTGTATTGAAAACGAGCGCATTAATTGTACTTCGCAGCAGACGACTACAGATTAAGAAATAAGGAATGGCGAGAATGAATGTCCTCCAAATACACAAGAAAGAGTGTCCATGGCAGTGCCCCAGATATCCCAGTGAGAAAAATACAATTCCATTAAACACCGGGGGTGGTGAAGTCAGGAAGGTCGGGCCAATTTCCCAACTGAGCTGGGTCACCGCCGATACGGACCCATTTTGAATGAGAGGGTGTGGGTCCGTCCAGAATGAACAATTGATGCCATCCTGGAGGTGAAATACCGGCATGGGGGGGCGCAGTGATTGTGCAAGTGGTTCCAGAGCATGAAAATGCGGGGAAGATGGTCCTTGCTCCCATGGCATTTCCATGAGTACTCGACGTTGCTACAGTAAGTAAGATCAGCGGAGTTTATCTCAAGTTCACGACTACATACCAGCAACGAGAGAGACCCGAATGTTCGCTGTTGTCCCTTGGTAAAGGTGCACACCAGTAATCTGGTAGCTCTGTCCATAGGCCCAATCACTGTTGCTGATGTTGAATTCGGGCTGGCGGAAGCCTTGGTTAAGATAAGGGGGGATATAAACCTAGAAAAGTGATGAGTGCTGGTTGTGGACGATACGACTAAGCACTGAAATACCTCAATGCGGAACTCCTCGGGATATTTAACGGTACCATCGGGGTTGTCGGTCTGGGGATCAGAACCCGAGACAAGGACACGGCCGTCTGGAAGTAAGGTAGCTTCGGAGTGGTACATGCGAGCGACGATGGTGGTATTCAATATGGAAATGCGCTGACCAATAGGCTGAGTGGGATCGTAAAGCAGTGCACCGAGGTTGGGATCATTTGCTAAACCAAATCCAGCAACACCCTGGTGGGCACCGTTCATTATCATGTATGTACCATCAGGAAGGGGTACCATGCATGGCATAACTCGCTGGGAAGGCTAACAGGCGGGATGTGGTCAGAGCCTGCTGGATGAGGACAGTGACACTAAGAGACTTACCATGCGTTCGAGAGTCCACGTTGCATTAGGAGCTTCTGGGGTGATGGTGACACAGTTGTCCAATGCTATTCCTGCACCGATACCGGATCCACCGCAGATTAAAACTTCCAGAGGAGCCGTATATGGAGCATGCTGGGGGAGAGGGACCGCGGCACCTATGATGAGAAAAAAGAAGTTAGAGCAGGCCGAGGAAAGGCAATTGTAAAATTATAAACCTTCAAGTGGATACGTGCGCCCCGAGGTGACTATAAAAGTGATAAATTAGGAGTTGTCAACGTGCGCAGATATCAAACATACAATCATTAACTGAACCGGGTATATTGGGCAGCTCTTGAATCGTATCAAAGGTTCCAGCGTCAAGGATGCGTGCCTCGTTATAGTATGCTTTATTTAATGTGATCAGCACATCTATCAGAAAAGAGCACTTCGCACTTACCGACGAAGAGACGCTTGCTAGGAAGTACCATTACGAAGGGATATAGATTGTTAGGGTCAGTGCGCTGGAGCCATGGAAGATTGACAACGGTGCTGCCTCCCGCAGGTTTAGGCAAGACTTCAGCGCTAGGTACAGCAATGTCGTTACTTCCCCTCTCGCCTCCGATGACGAAAATAGATCCATTGGGGAGCATAGCAGCCGTAGGGTACCATCGTCCCGACTAAAGACATGATTATATCAGTAAGCGACTGCCAATGGCCGTAGATGTTTGCAAATACCTGAAGACTCAGTTCCTGCCAGTTTTCTTCCCAATCATTTGTGGAATTGATGCCTGGAACGCCATTCGGTGTGTAAAGGCGAACACCGAAGGTCGACTCCAAAGACCATCCGCCGACATTGATTTGACGAGCGCCCTTATCAGGGAGGATGATGCTTGCAGAGCAAAATACATCAGTTTTCAGATGCATCTCGCGCCATGCCGCCGAGAAATTAGATGCCAAGCTGAGATCCAGCTCGTATGCTCCCGTAGAGTTAGGGAATCTAAGCAGACGGATCAAATCAGTGAAAATATTAGGGACTCGGCTAAAAAGGCATACCCTGTTCCGGTCTTCTCGAGGAATGCAACCTTGTTATTGACCCCAAGAGTGGCAACCAGTGGCACAACAACACTAGTACAGCACGTCAGGCAATTCCTCCGGAATACTGAAAGACTGTACTCACCCAGGAACTATGGGAGGAGGGAGTACAAATTCAGTCTATCAACAAGCATTCTTTCATTTAAGCATCGTTCACAACTTACCAAAGAACTGCAACGGGTGAATATATCAGTAAGAGGTCCAATTGAAGGAAAATAAAACGAACTTCATAGCGGCCAATATTGCTGGGTTGTTTCCACAGATTCATCGTCCCATTCCATGCATAATACGTGAGCCTGTTACCAGCCCCACAGAGATGGATTGGATCACCCGGGCAAGGTAATGTACATTCGGATTCATCTCCAAGTACGCCGCCGTTGTTGGTGACATCTTCTATATCTCCACAGTCTGTAGCGCGTTATGAGGTTCTGAAATTTTCGCTACGATCTTGATGACTTACAGCATTCTTCTCCGAACTACGCAAAAAAAAAAAAAAACAGGTCAGTATCATGCAAAATAACTAGCAATAATAGCATACCTCGGTCCCGGATGCAGGGTATCCAAAGGCGGCACACTGGTTCATGCATGCAAGAGCAGAGTTATTACCCGTCCACGTGATCTTCCACGGGAAAACTTTGCCCTGGGCAGGTTCACTGAGAAATAGTTTAGCACCATTGCACGTAGAATCCTGCTGTCCAACTCACCGAAGACAGCCTTGATACTTATATTGCCCTGGAAGATTCGTCGTCTGAGGTGTCGGGATGGGCAAAGCAGTTACATTGGAATTTGAAGAATAGACCGACAACCGGTTGGGACCGCCGCACGCTTGACTAGAAGCATTGCTTGCATCAGTTATCAAATAAACTAGTATGTAAAGAACACATACGTGGCATTTCCCGCGCATCCCATGTTGCAGCTAGACTCAGCAGCCTGGACTGCGCCGGCAACAAGGGTATTCCCACAGTCTAAGTCAGTGAAGGTGAGTTTGGTCCAAACTCAGATAAGAAGTGTACTCACAGCATTCATCTGTAAATGGGATAAAGCTTTTAGTGCTGGACGCATCTCCAATATAAAACAGGGCTTACCAGCGAATTCCGTGCCGGCGACCGTGAAATTGAGGGCCTGACAGCTAGCGATGCAGGCCTGGATGGTATTGTTGGGGTTTCCGGGGATTTGTGTAGTGAAGGCCCGTCCGAAGGCATTATCACTATGCATAAAACATAAGTATATGTGAAATACAATGACTATGAATGCTTACACCCAGCAGTGATTGTATGTCCAGTTTCCGGGAAGCCCAGAAGTAACGGGGAAAACGGCAGCTCCGCCACCCCCGCCGCCACCAGCATTTCCACCTCCATTTTGAGGAGGCAGGTTTGTTCCGGTGTAGTTGTAGACATTGAGCCTGTTAGGACCGCCACAGAACTCGGAACTGTTTCCGGCGCAGAGCATGTTACAGTCACCAGCTGCGGCCGGGGCACCTCCGTTGAGGATAGCAGAGCCGCAATCTAAGGGTGAATGATTAAAGAGAAGAACGGATATTCATATACTTTCTACGTACAGCATTCTCTGTAAAGGACTGATTAGAACGATGTCATAGAAGTTTCATAACAAAACGCACGCAGAATACTCGGCTCCAGCTAAAGGAAACCCAGCATTGAAGCAAGCAGTGGTGCAGGAGCTAATGGTGACGCTGCCTGTAACAGCGGCTCCGACGGTAAGCGACCTTCCTGTACCGAGGGCATTATCACTGCACGCGAAGACCTATCAATTTCCATTCATGGGATACAAGCTCAAAGACTACCTTACCTATAGCATCCGAGAGAAGTCCAATTTCCAACACCAGGATTGATAACTGGGGGTGGAGGCGGGGTTTTACCACTCCAGAATAAGTTAAGGCGTCCACCAGCACCGCATGCTTCGAGTGAATTCCCGGAGCATGGCATATTGCAGTCAGCATCAGCAGCCTTTGCTCCGCCATTTGTGATAGTATTGCCACAGTCTAATTGAAAGTGTTAACGTAGATCGTTGAGTAAGGAAAGTCAAGGGACTTACAGCATTCAGCCTGTGACATGAAGACGTCAATGAGGACGGAAATTAACAACCGACAACAAATGACATACAGAGTATTCGGTGCCGGCGTAGACGAATGAGTTCGAGTCGCAGAATGCGATGCAGGACTCGTCGGTCATAGTAGTGCCACTAGTAGTGGTAGCACCAGTGAGGGTACGACCGTTGACCAGGTCCCTGTATAACATATATGATGAGTTACGCATAAGGGTAACGTGAACCCAGTGAAACATACGAGAAGCATCCCAGCGAGCTCCAGTTGCCTGGAAGGGTAGTCGGTACGGTAAGGGCGCGTCGGTGGCGGAATACATTATTTGAATGAATGTGGTCAGAGGCTTGAGATAACTAGACAAGACAATGTAAGTCAACGTCATGAGCAAGAAAGACGGCGAGCATGGCGTACAGGAATGACAGCAAGGGCTAGAGACACAGAAAGCACCCGAAGGATGGCCATCTCTGCGAGACCTGGGAGGTAAAGGATTGTGTTGCCCGACGGCTTTTATAGATGATAGTATGGACAGTAAAAAAACAGGGACGAAATCTGGGCCAGGGCAGTTCCTGTCTAGGCGATCCACCGACGGTTCACTGCGTTACTTCGGAGAGAAGTCAGACCTATCCTTGTCAAGGAAGGCATACTAAGCAGGGGCTTACTGATTCCGTATGAAAAGAATGCCCTGATGCAGGAGCGGACGAATCTCCTGCCTCGGCACGTTTTACAGATGGAGGAGGGAATGAATAATTTCTTTCTTCCGGAGCGATCGCACTAAAATACTGTACTCGCGTGCCTGCCCCATCTGATATTGAGGTGAGGTACAAA
>JASFDH010002702.1:0-10221 GCA_036937195.1 Nidularia pulvinata | reverse complement strand
CTCCCCATCGGCGACGCGATGGAGAAACTGCGCAAGCTACGGTTCACCGCGCCCACCGTGCCGCGCCCGATCTCCGGACACAGACGTAGCCACAGCGCGTCAGCCACCGCCAACGAGTCCGAATGGGACTTCCATGACTCCCCTCTGCAGCTGCTGCAACCCCCGCCTATGCCTTCCATGCCCGCTGCGCCCACGATCGATCAGCTTATACGGAAACGCAGTAGGAGCGTCACGCGTTTCCGCCCGGCACCTCTCCCACTATCCCCGTTCCCCAGTACAACCCCACAGATGGGGCATGCGTTCTAAGAGTGACGTGGATGTTCTAAGTATGTAGTCAGCATGCGAGTGCAGTATGCCATTTTGCAAAGTCCAGCGTCAGTACGTTCGTCCCTAGTATTACCTGACACCTTTGTACTTTCATTGCAGATATTGCGCGATAATAATGCTCTTTCGGCCAATAAAATTTCCCTGAGCCGAGCGAGCCTGTATAGGGGAAGTAATAACAATACACGGCAATTAAGCTATCTAATACACACAACAGTAAAATGACGCGAGGTCTTGACTCTCGTTCTAGGGTATAGCAATGCCCAAGTACATTATGAATCGCTCATTTCGATTCATGCTCTTGTCCTATCTCCCATTGGTGTGTAACCGCTCCCGGATCACACCTCCTATCTGTCCTTTGAGGACTCCTGAAGGTGAAATCAAACCATCTCAGGGGTTTCGTTCCCTGTAATGATTCTACCGCCCGCGACGTGTCTCGGGCCTTCGTGCTCAACGCACGGGATGTGGCGTATGCATGGGTCAGATCCATGTTGATGTCACCGAATGTCTTCATCCTGTCTTATCGTCTGTGAGTAAGAGTCGAGTTCGATGTCGGTGCTGTATATGCTGTCTAGGTGGATGGTGGAGAATATTTGCATCGTAGATTGAGAAGGTCTTGCAACAAGCCCGCGTCCCGATTCGGTCTTTCTATGCTGGAGTATAAGGAGTATCACCCGATTGCAAAATATTGAATGAAGGACGCGTTGGGGACTAAGAATAGAGAAAACAAATGTGAACTCAAAGCTCGGTAGAAGGCCTCAAAAGTTCATCGCGACTACCTTGTTAGAATTGCTTTAAATTGTGGCTAGAGAAACTCGTCAAACAAACTAGCAATATTGAAGTGCAGACCGAACGCACGATAACGAGAAGCGGCACCACGACATTCGCAAGGGACACCACTGTAAGTGGAGAAGAAGGTTAGTATGTTATTCTTGCAAACTCCAATCTAATCGCTCACCGAGTATGCATATGCAATAAAAAATGCCTAGGGTTAAAATATTCGATAAGTAACATCTCATAGACCTCAGACGACTTACCATCTTGGTATAAGTGGGTTACCCAGGAGGTGCGAGCGAGACGAGGGACTTCGAAAATAGTCAGTTTATTGATCATGAAACACTGAAAATAACGAGACACGTACCATGCTGAATAGCCTTGATTGTTGTCAATGTGATTATCACTACACAAAGTGGTTGGTTGGTTATTGCGCGGAAGCAGATTAAAAGAAAGCATATACCCGCTTCCGAAAGGAAACGCAAGGTATATTCTACCAGAATAACACTACTGGCACTATGTAGATAGCATCCGTGCTTGTATATCACAGCAGGTGCGACTGCATAGTGAAATCGATAAAAATTAGGAATGTTGCCGAGGAATAAGACAGAGAATACTGACACTGCAGTGATAGTATGTATCTTCGCGTGAGAATTACGCAAGAGATATTGAATAGCTTTAAATCGAATGATAACGCTTCAACACCGTGAGCCAAAGGGTTTCGCGGGTCAAACTCACCAATATAAGGGTGCCACAACTAAATAATATAGACCGCTTACACCCCCACATTGCATACGTGCGTAAAAATAGAATTACTGTGTGAAATGCCATCAGCGATGCTAAGAAGCACTAAATATGAAGGTATTTACTGGTTGATAGTCCAGTTCCAAATGTAACGCTCCCTATAATTCAAGATATGAATACCGAAGTGCTCAATAATTCTTCAACGGGGATCAAAGAAGCTCACAAAGGAAGACTTTATAACGCATGGCGCAGATCTAGAGGTAAAGTGAAGAGTGAGCAAGGGCATGTCTAATTCTCACATGAGCATGGGAACAAACCTCCGGAGGGTTATCGGTAAGTTTGACTAGGATAGGAGTAACTTGGTAAGAGGGGGTGCTCAAAATTCAGAAACGACGCACGGTGCAAGTATAAAATGGTATCAATGAAGGGCGTATACCGATTGAGCATGAACAAAATGAATGTCCAACTTGATACCGGACATGACCAGACAAATGCCACCTTCCAGAGATTCATCAGGGAATGCATTGAATGACCCAATACTACCCACCTCAGCTGGAAATGTAGCAAGATAATCATAGACCTTTCAATCGAGCCTCAGAACCCCAGCAGCATAGCTAGTGACCCAAAAGAGCGCTTACAAGCATGGAGATAGTTACGACCATAATATATGTCTCCACCATCGGATTTGATTGCTGCAGTGGTAATGCAAGTTATTGAAAACACGAAGTACTGTAGAAACACCCTGTGCTCACTGCTTCTGAGAACTGAGTCGAGCCCAGCGCTATGATGGAGGACATGAGCCCCTGAAGCTTGGACGTATAAGCGAACTTGGAGAACGCGTCCAAGTCCACGAATTGCGGGCATGTATAATCCTCCTGCGTTCCTAATAGCGTAACACGGAGTGAATACTAAGGGGATACGAGGCGGATGTCTGGTTGAGAAGATGGTAGAACCTCTTCAAGTTCTTGCCGCGCTTAGCCAAAGCAGAGTTTGGAACGAAACTAGATGTTATTTGAATCTCCATCGAATCCCTTATGGCTAAGGCACTGATTGGCGAGCAGTCCGATGCCGTGAGTTCTACAAGCGCCTTCTCAATGAGTCCGTGCACCCTGTCTTCCCTTGCCTTCTTCCTTCTTTGGAAACTGGGCCGACACGGTGGTCACTTGACGACCGAGTGTATGCGAAGCGATAAGAAAAATTAATAAAATCATAGACAAAGGCGCAAGAAAATGGGGCATACTCTACGTTGGTGTGGAATCCGATAAGATGTAAGTGTAAAATTGATATTGTCTATTCAGCAAGTTTTAAACACCAAATCAGTGGACAGACCATAAATAAGAGAGTGTGCCGATTTCCACGCCATAGTGCATCCACGTGTATCAGGCTTACTTATCTATATTCCTATGCAATATTCTCCAAGGGTAATATACGAAAGAGGAAAGATCGCGAAGACCTAGCGAACGCCGAAAACATTCTAATTTCTCATTCTCAAAAATGCCGCAAGTTTGGAGAAATAAATACCAAAACTAATATGCAAACAGTGTCTTTCAGAAGACTTAAAGGCGTCAAAATCTACCAGTATTCTCTCGGAGATGCCTCTTATATGAACTGAACTCGAGCACATTGAACAGTTACTATGAGTAGTAGCGCTCATACAAATTCAGAGTGGCGACAGTGTATATTCCTCGCGTGCATTTCGCGTAGTTATCGTACGCAGGCGCACCATGAGGGGCTTTCTGTGTGTATGTGCGGCGGGCATGTTCCGAATTGTTGGATGATCAGATAACAAAGGAGTTACGTCTGAATAATGCACATGTACTACTGACTCGTTACTATTTACCCGAGAGAGCAAAGATCGGTGAATCCATTCGCCGTATAGATATCGATAAAGAGCAATTATCTTGGTTTCAGATAGAAACATCCTTCTGTGCAGACTTCTTGAACCCTAGAAAGCTGGCACTTATTTAAAAGATCCCTATCGTAGAAGTTAGAAAATCCAATCTCTCGTTGTCTACCAGTGAGCTTAATAACTCACCTTCAAAATTCTGTGTATCGCATAGGAAAATTTTCTAGGTTTATTTAAAATTTTCGCAGTTTTAGTGTATCTGGAATAAATGTCCATCAAGTATGCCTGTTTGTCATCTGACTTGGAAAAAACAGGTAACTTTAATAGCTACTAGGCTATGCGAGAAACTTATTTTAAATCCTATCTAATCTGACTTAAATATTACACATAAATTTGAATCAGGTTCACTCATTTATTTAGTACAAGGAGCTCCCAGAAGTTGGACTCTGGCCAAGACGACGGCAAAGCTCGGCGGCGTAACGTCCAATCATAATAGCACAAAGCAACATTACGTAAGCAATGTTTATTTTTGCTCTGCTTTGCACTTCGCCAGTAGAAATTGCCTATGTACTATTAACGTCGTAAAAAATTACCCATGGATAGTTTTCTTTGAATATATTGTTAGATGTCACAAATATGCTCAATAACTTCCCGTTATACTTTTCCTCTAGACAATTTGAAAGCCATGTACATGATGGTAAACGTATAGCACTTTCTCCGAACTAAGTAGCTTTATAAAAAAATACAGTGTAAAGTATAAATCAGACTGTTGATAAGCTCATATGCAAATTTTCCCAGCGACAAATCATACACTTTAACTCAAAATACTTGTTAGGCCCAGGAATGTTCACTCTGGCCCATATCGACCTCCATGTCGGCGACAACGTCCTCGGTCATGTCATGCTGCCCAGCAAATGCTCGGATGGTAGGAACCGCATCAGCAATAGCTTTCATGTAAGCCCATTTGTATCGACGCCCAATTCCGTACACCCACTGGAGAATTCCAACATCGCGAAGTCCCCAGCCCATGTATGAATCAAACCCCCGGCGATCTTCCATGGCTTCAATGAATCCATTCTGTACACATACATATATCATCAAAGTTTATGGAAGTTTATGGGTGTCACATACCCCGTCTTCCTCGTGAGAAAGTGCAATATATTCCGATGAGATGATCCTCTCCACACTCAGGTGAAGCTTCGTAAGCTCTGGGCACTTATCCACGAGCAAATCCATCAGCTGTGGACTTAGGGTATATGCAAAAAGAGACAGTTCGTGAAGTCCATGGTTAGCGAATATGTTGAGTACCATTTTAATCTCAGCATATGTCAAGCAACAATCCATAAGACAGAGAGAGGCAATCCTCGGGCTGATATCAGCAAAGCATTGCACTCGAGAGCTAGTAATACCGCCTGGAAGGTTAAGTCCGAGCTCCAGCCTCTGAAGTTCTGAGAGCACAACGTGTGCAAAACATCTTTGGATCCCTTCGGTCACGAGTTCATCATTAACCAGCCTTAACTGGAGATAAGATGGTGTATACCGCACAATTAACTCAGATATTGTCTGATGATCCCTAAGTAGTCGATGAAGCCCAGATGGATCGGTGAGATGATGCAGGTCGAGTGGAATCATGAGAGATAGCTTCGACAGGAGTGGAAATGTTGTAATCCCAAGGAAAAGAGGAGAGAGGTCAACACCTCCAGTAGAATTTAGTGCTAGTACACGAAGTGTGTTTGCATAGCTGTTAAGGAAGGGCACTACAACCTTTATGATGGCCTTTCGTTTGGAGGCTGCACTCCCACCTGGTCCAGCTCGTTCTATTCGCAACGTTATGTTGATCTCTTCCAGGCTCTTCAGCAATAAAGGAGGAGGAAGAGCATCGTGGAAATGAGTAATGGGCATGTCAACTGACAAAGAATGTATATTTCTTCCAATTGCATCCCAGACCGCCATCACTAGCGGGATACAGGAAGCCTGAGAGTATGCGGAAACGAAATTTGAATACCAGTGAATGGAACAGTGCTTAACATTGACTATTCTTGTAAGCGCCTCCAGGAAAAGCCGACGTCTTTCCTTAGGAGAGGGAAGGGGCTCAAATGTCGGAGGAGCTTTAGATGCAGTAGAGACGTCAACTTGTTTTTTAAGAGATGGCCACAGCTTCTGAACCACTCCACGATAAACATCGAGGAGCCTATGGCTGCTTGGTTGGACAGGAGGAAGCCGAGATCTTTGGGAAGTAGGATCCAGTTCGATTGCATATATCGCATCTCTCACAGCTGTAGGCCAGATGTTCAGGATTCGAACACGATGAGCCAGAGCAGGATTTCTGCATTCGTCAGCACGAATCTCAAATGACATGGTGAACGTGCTGCTCACTGTAGTCTCCTTAACGTGTACGTGAATTTGCGGGGATCACGACTAATGAAGCTGAGCTTGTGGTACAAGTCGTGCATAACCAGTTCATAGAACACTCGATTAACCCCCAGCAGCTCCCGCAGATCGTGTCGTGGAAGGTACTCGGCAATTCGAAACCATAGTTCTGGTGGAAGCTCAACCATGCTCAAGAGTCTTGATAGGGAGGTGTGGTATGATGAAAGATCAAGAGATAGTCTTGTAGCGCCTTATAATAGTTCGACACGGGAATTAACATGGGACAGGTGCTGAAGAGGTGTGCAGTGCATTGCCAGACGAATTCCAGGACATGCCGTCGTGAAGGATGCGGGCCGTGCTGATGGTATCATAGCAATCAGCCTTAGGCAAGCGAACTGTTCGTCTTCCAAGTTCAACACGATTCCTGAAGCTAGCGAAAGCCGGACCTTTTCAGAAAGAAGTGAATATCAATGTATTAGACATTCGTGGTCTTTTTGAATTAAATAAGTTACATACATACATCTTCCTCTTAAATAGATACACCATCATAGGGCATCACCCCAAGACCCTCAGGTAGTCAATTCATCACTTTCCATATCCGCATCAGAATACCAGATAACAAATACATACGATATTCAGCTGGACTACTAATAAAATGGTTCATTTCTTATCCATCTGGCCATAAGATATTGAACCAGTTTCGGCTGAGACAACGAAACCACTACAACAAAAATAACCCATGAATGTTCAAGTAAGCAGTCATTAGTTTTGAACTAGAAGATGTGCGCACCATATCCAGCTTCCCGTATCTTCACAAAGTGTAAAATCACCTGCTCCATCACCTGCCCTCTTTATCGTGCCGAATTCATGGTATTGGACTTCCGGAGCATTTATGAAATTTGAATGGTGCTTTGTCTTGAGGAACCTCATCTATAGGACACAAAAGGCTTAAAAAATATTGACCAGATTCAGTGTTTAGAAATACACACCCAAGATAGGTTACATCTCCAGGGAGCGACACCATCCGCCATCCCGTTATACACTGTTAGTATCGTTAGAGTCAAGCAACACTTGAGAATAGGTCTGATTTTCGAACCAAGGACACGAAGACCAGCATCAACAGCGGGAGCTAGCAATAGATATGTATGGCATATATTGGGGAAAAACTAATTGTCAAAAACACAGAATGCACATACAGCTTTTGTTGTAAATGAAGTAGAATGCAGACAAGTGAAGAATGAGACATTTTAGAGTTGTCCCAGATCAATCATAACTGAATGTTCACCCGACATATTTTGCCCATTGTTTAGAATTGCTTGATTTCAGACAACTTTTCGCAGATCAAATTCCCATATAAGTGAAGAATATTATGGGAGTTTTTTATCGTGATTCCTTTGTTGATAAGATTAACAACAAAATCCTTCTTAGTTGGTTTCCTTATCCGCGATGCTTAAAAAAAGCCAGCTTCTATTGAAAATATCATTTGAAGAGGTCGTGAGTGAGGTCTTGCTCGAGGAAGGAAGGCTTGCATAAGGAGGGCGGTGACTAGAAGCGTCGAAAGCCGGGAAGCAGACCACATAGCTTTAATTTGGAGGGAGAGAATATAATGAGAAAGTTGTAAGATTGCCATTGTATATATACTTATTATGCATCCACTGATTTTGGGGGCCCTAGAAGCTTCGGTACAGAATAATAATAAAGGTGTTAGGCTTTCATGCCTAGCCGCATTTAATTTCAATGCAAGGATAAAAACAGCCGCATTGTAGCCTCAACTCCGCGAGGAAAGCCATCTGCGCAGAGCCGGAGAAACTACGCCTACACCGGTGGATAGCGTCGCGCAGCGCTCGCTGTCGAGCAACTATCTGGTTATTTGAAGCGATTACATATTGCTGAGCTTTCAAAATTTCTCCACGCACGAAACAGGATTTATGATCCGCAGTCATTGAGTGGCGGAACTAGTAATGAAAACACGATGTTCACTACTCTTTGCTTTCCGGAAAACCAAGCTAAAAGAAGAATTGACCAGCCATGATTGCAATCTCCTACCACATGTCAATATACTAGTTGTATAAATCAACATACAATACAAATCAATTAATGCAGAAACAAATTATACAAGGCAGGAGTAGATGCGTCTCGTCTTCGAATTACATTTCAAAATCCTACCGCCTCCGCAGAAATTCTGAATCCCTCAAGCCCATCTTTGAACCACAACGCTATTGACCAAGCCGGCGCTCTCAATGGTAGCGGAATCATTGTCCAATATCCGGTTGGGGAAAGTGGTACCAATGGTGTACGGGCGTGCGATGTTCTCTGGGTGAGATCTTAATGAATGATAATGAATAATGATCTTATCAAGGATATCACGATGTTGAGAGAGAAAACCCACGCATTGATGAAATTCCGGATGTCGTGCACCGTGTGCGTCAAGTTCATTCGACAAACAATTCTAGGAGGGTGGTTAGCATGGCGAAAACTTCCACTGTCACCGTCCTGTCCATGTTTACCTTGTCCCATCAGCTAAACGTATTTGTATACTTGTGGTTGGCTTCGTCTGATCCACTTCAAATTTCGTATTCAAGGCTTCTCTTTCCGCAGACGGTGATTGCGACGATGAACCGGCTTGGCTAGAAGGAGGGAAGGATCCGGGCATCGGTGTCACATGAGATGTACCGAAACTTCCACCGTGTTCGGGGACAGGAGCGCCTAGGCGATGCCCTGAACCGGCGAATGTCCTGCTGCCCCTCAGGGGAACATAATCTTCGTCTGTACGTTTAGCGACGCGAAGCTCGACTGGTTGCCCGGGAAGAACATTCAGAATTGACGGTGGAGCGCGTCTTTGAATGGGTCAGCACACATTATCAAGCAGACGAGACACACATACCCTTCATTGATCTCGGCCAGGATTTGTGCGTTGGCCGGATCATCATAGCGCATCAATTCGCCATCCTCGACATTGAATCCATCCCGCCAAAAGGTGAGTCTGCGGATAGCGGTCTCCTCTGTTTTAATAAAATTATCATGTTAATGCATGACAGACCGTGCAGGAGAATGGAATGATAGTACCAGCTTCATCCTCTGGGGTATTAGGATCAGGAATGAAAGAGCTAGGGACTTCATCGCTGCCGAGTGTATGCCCTCCTCCTGTAAATGCCCCGGAGCGCTCGGCACGAGAGCTAATATCTGGTGCAGGACCAGCTCTTGATTCACGGAAATAACTAAGAATGGGCCATGTTTAGCAGTATCGCCGTGAACTCACTCAGCTGCACGTCGCAACAGATCGCGGACCATGTCACCTCCAGGAACTCGCGAAGGTCGATCTGGATTCTGTACCGATATCCCACTGTGATGTACCATCGGTTGATCAACATTCAAGATATTTATGGAATCAAGATGGTATGCTTCACTCACCTTCTCTCGCCACCTGCAAACCAGCTCTCTCGCCTGTCCTCATTCTCATCATCGTCATCGCTACCATCATGATCATGACCGTGACCTGGAAGTCCACCGCCACTGCTGTTGAGGCTTCCCAAAGTGGCGAAGCGACTATTGTTACTGCGCCCACTGCTGAAGCAAGAGAGGTAATATCAGTATAAGATCCCGTTGAGTCCAAACGAAAAGGCATGAACCCGGATGGCCCTGTCCCAGACCACTCTCCTATACGTCCTACTCGCCGTTGTTCTGCTGGGCGAGCCCAGGTCGAAGGAAGAGGCTCAGCTGCACCACCTCCTAGACTTTGCCCAACACCTGAATTCTCGTCGTCGTGAGACATGTTGGTTGGTACAAATGTGTAAAGTTGTTGTGAGTCTGACCAAGCGTCTGGCGCCAATCGCCGAATCGGTCGACGCGTCGGCGGTGGCCATGCCGCGTTTGCAAATTGATTACAAAATATATCGTTGTGCGCATCCAGGCCCGTGCATAGTGAAAAAATAAATATTAAATAAATATTTGGTCTTATTGTGCAACATCCTCGAGGTTGCGGGACATCTTGTCCCCGGTCTCCACGGTGGATGCAACCACTGGCACTATCGCCTACCTTGCTGCAAGGCCTCACCTCCTCGGGCACTGCGCTCTTCACGACAAGTAATTAGACCTGCAACCTCAAAATCTATATATTACTTGAAATTCTGTGCTAAGTCTGTATCAAGTTCCTCAGTTTACTG
>JASFDH010002701.1:0-10223 GCA_036937195.1 Nidularia pulvinata | reverse complement strand
TGCTGATTCTGTCCGCCAAAAAGACCAGAGGGTTGCGTCGGTTGTTGGCTCAAAATAGATGTGCCACCGAAAATTGAATTGCCTGGTTGCTGTTGCTGTTGCTGGGGGTTCCCTAGAACTGAGGTAGATGTCGGCTTAATGCCGAAGGCTGAAGAACTAAATGCCAAATTCAGTGAGATTAATACTAGGAAACGATCGAACACGAACTTCGTTTACCTTGTTGCAAAGGACATCTCGTGTTAGAATCTCCGTTCAGCGACCCAGTAAAGCAGTTTATAAATGAAATAGATTGAGTAATGAGAAGGAATGAGGGTTTTCTACCGGGGTCTAATGAGGTGTGTTTTGGTTTTGTTCAGGACGTTGTTCGTCTTCAACTCTGGCGAAATGCAGCGGCGCCTTGGCGAACGCGAGAGTAGCACGTGGATAGTCACATATGTCACGCGACAGAATCCTGGTCACGCTAAGGCGGCTCCGATTGTGTCGTCAGTTTGCTTTCCGCCATCATCCAAAAACAACACTCTCAGGTCACTGCTGCATAAAGGCTGCCCGAAGTTGTCAAATCTACTGGGACGTAGCTGGGGCATCTGTCTATCATGCCGTATATTACCACGATGTTGAACACGTCCAAATGAACTAGGATCCGTTATCTCCTACGCCCCTTGCCAGCATGCTCAGTGCTGATGGAATCTCTTGGGAACGACTGTCAACTTTTGCGACTTTATGCCACCTTGTGCACGAGATTACACATCTGCTTTTGGCTGCTCATTCGGAATCGATTTATCTGCTTCACTTGTGGTCAACTGTCTCTCCAGAACTTGTTACAGGCTTGAGCTCGATTTTTCTTGCCAGAGTATGGACATCTTTAAACCTGAAATTCGCGATACCCTTGGATGTACTCCGACATGGAAATCTTGTTATCAACTTGATTTGAACAGCCTCAATTTCTTCCTATGGGCTCTGTTGTTCTTCTGTGTGATTATGGTATCGTACTTTCTCATGTTTAATGCTCTAATTTGCTGATTGCCACTGTTGATTACACGAGGGATTGATCAACTCACACAAGGACCGTATGAATTACGGAACAGTTCCATACTATAGAAGTGCAATCGCAAGACTTCTGTGTGCCTCAGGGAAATTTATCGACGTGTTGGACCAGGGCAACACGTATCATGTCCATTGTGTTTGCGGCAGCCAGAGGCCATCATTTTTTCAAGCTCTCCGCGCGTCTGTATTTGTACCTACATACGATACTTTTAATTCGGCATAGATTTTGATTTTTACGTTCATTTTTGTGGTTCCGCTGAAGCTGGAGGTTCGCTTGCGGCAGAAGAGGAGTTGAGGAGACGGATTAAATAATCACCCCGGTCGGATATATCGTATCCGCCTCAGAGCGTATAAAGATCGATTCTAGCATCGAGCCCCGCTGCTAACATTACTGGTCGGGCACACCGAATACAACGCTCGCTCTTCCACATCACACAAATCGTTATAGACGTCCGTCGCCTGTCATTGGGCGTCAGTTACAGTTACCCGGTGGTGCCTAGAGGTACCCGATTCCCGAAACTCAAATAAACTTACAGGTGGGCTCCTATAAAGTCTGGCGTGATGACGAGCAGGCCAACTGAGAGCAGCATTGGTAGCGTCGGTTCGTCGAGCGCCGCCACTGGCTTCATTTAGACGCCAAGCGAGATAGACAAGCAGGCACGCTAGTTTGAGATCTAGTGCGCTCACTATTGCGAGCGACGAGCTTCAAAGCTATCCACGTGTGGCCGCTTCGGACCGCTGCCTTCCCCAAAACCATCTAGCTCCGGACCCTCGAACCAACCCTTTCCAACCCCATATTGTTTGGTTCCACTCGTAACACCGGCCCCTCGACGCAACTTACCCCGCATCCTTACACTCCTTCGTAATACGTACCCTCCATGGCTCCAGCTATAAACCATCCACCCGGCGTCACCTTCGTCGACGAGCACGCACACAGGTCAACCAACGTCGATGCTGCTACGTATTATGGCGGAGGTGAGGCTTACACTCGTAATCGTACATACAGCCATGTGAGTCATGTTCAATTCTTGCCATCTGCCCACATTGACCTATTCGATGTAGTCTTACCTTCATGGATACAATCCAAAGAGGGCACCTGCCTTCCAAGAGGACTGGCATCTCAGGCCTCGACGAATGTCGCACGACGAGAAGAGTGTGACGGGCCCTCGTCGGTTCCTGATCGACGTTGAAGAGACGATTCGTGTAGTGCTCGAGCAGGAAGACACCGATGGCGACTTCCAAATCAGTGTCACCGACGCAGGCCCCAAGATGATGGCCCTTGGTACAGCGACGAGCAACGGATTCAAGACCTTCGATATCCGCGTACGTTCACTATTCTCCTCCACCCAGGGTCAGGTTATAATTAACATATTTTCTACAGGGTACCTACATGTTATCTAATCTGCTCCAAGAGCTCGCTCTAGCACGCGATCACAACAGGAAGCGCATCGTTCTCGACGAAGCCCGTCTTACCGAGAACCCCGTAGATCGCTTGTCGCGGATGATCCAGCACTCTTTCTGGCATTCCCTCACACGACGCATAGACGGCGATGGCCTCGAGATTATAACTGCTGACCCCAAGAACCGGACGGGTCGTGTGAATCCCCGTATATACGTACCCCACGGAGAGCCAGGTATGGCTGAATACTACAGGAAAGTTGCGAAGGATAAGCCACATATGAATCTGGACGTCCAGGTCCTTCCGGAGAACCCGGATGATCCGCTATTTGTCAAAAGCTTAAACACGAAGCCGGGACTCCTGGCTCTCGCGATGGACGAGGTTGATGACGGAAAAGGAGGCAAGACCTTGAAGGGAATTCCTTTCATTGTTCCTGGGGCTCGCTTTAACGAGGTCAGTATGATCCCCCACCTTTCATCCAGTTGCGATTAACGCTCTATATAGCTTTATAACTGGGATTCTTATTTTATTTCCCTCGGCCTACTCGTCGATGGTCAAGTTGCAATGGCCAAAGGTATGGTCGAGCACTTCATCTTTGAGATCAAGCACTACGGAAAGATTCTCAATGGAAGTCGGAGCTATTATCTCTGCCGCACGCAACCACCATTCCTCACCGACATGGCGCTTCAGATCTACAATCAACTTGATCGTTCGGATCTCGAGGCTAATCGGCAGTGGCTGAAACGCGCCATTCAGGCTGCGATTAAAGAGTACCATACAATCTGGGTAGCTGAGCCGCGCATCGATCCCAAGACGGGCTTATCCCGCTATCGCCCCGATGGTTTGGGAATTCCTCCTGAGACGGAGGCTACCCATTTCACGCATATCCTAGAGCCGTATGCGCACAAGCACGGTCTCTCTGTACTGGAGTTCAGCGAGAAATATAACGATGGCATTCTCAAGGAGCCCGAGCTGGACGAGTATTTCTTGCATGATCGTGCAGTCCGTGAATCGGGGCACGACACCACCTACAGGTTCGAGAAGCGTTGTGCCAATCTTGGCACCGTCGACTTGCAGTGTCTGCTGTATAAATACGAAGTAGATATTGGGACCGCCATCCGGGAAGTCTTTGACGATGAGCTAGAGCTTGATGAAGACTTCCCCTTGGCTCCTTTCCCTCCCTCTGTAGAAGCGTATGCCAATCCCCACCGGGAGAGCTCGAAGAGCCGCCTCCAAAGGAGCGACGAGTGGTTTGAGAGGGCCGAATGGAGGAAGGAGATGATCGACAAGTACCTGTGGAACGAGAGTAAGAGTCTCTACTTCGATTATGACACCGTCAAAGAACAGCAGATACTCTACGAGAGTGTCACCGCCTTCTGGGCACTTTGGGCTGGTTGCGCCAGTGAAGAACAGTGCTGGAAGCTTGTGTACGTATTCATTGCTCATGCTTCCCGACTGTTATATCTAATCTTGATTTTATATCGTCCGCAGCACCCAATCCTTGAAGAAGTTCGAGGTCATTGGTGGCCTCGTATCTGGAACTGAGGAATCGCGAGGCAAAATCTCACTTGATCGTCCCAATCGTCAGTGGGATTACCCTTATGCCTGGTATGGTGCCCCCCGTGCTTAAATACTCCTTGGACTGACGACCTGTGTGAAAGGCCTCCGCATCAGATTATGGCTTGGGTTGGCCTGGAACGTTATGGCTATCTCGACGAAGCTCAGCGACTGTCATACCGATTCTTGTACATGTAAGCTTTTGTCTCTATACTTTCGACTAGATTTACTGAGGCTTCATACAGGATGACCACTGCTTTCGTCGATTTCAACGGTGTTGTCCCGGAGAAATTCGATGCTGTCAAACTCTCCCATTTGGTGGATGCTGAGTACGGCAACCAAGGAATCGACTTCAAGATGGTCCCTCGCGAAGGCTTCGGATGGATGAACGGTGCGTGACCCAGTTACAACCAGAATAATGCTGAACCACTAAATTCGTATTCAATAGCTGCCTACCAGGTCGGCCTGTCATTCTTATCTTCGCACATGCGACGCGCTGTTGCCGCTTGTACGAGCCCCGAAGTCTTCTTCGGAGCGGGAGCTAGTGGCGAGTCTGCCCTGATCACGAGCAATGCACCACCAAGCGATCCCCTCGCGCTGGCGATGGAGACACTTGATCTCTCCACTGCCTGAAATTGAAGCAAATTCTGTGCCAGACTAATGCTCCGAGATTACCTTAGCGGGATAGAATTACCATTAATCATCCATAATTTTTTCTTTTGCATATCCTTCTATCATTCTTCTCAACATTCACATTCTAGAGTCTAGACGCCTGCAAGAGGACTTCATTTTTGAACAATTATGTATATTATCAGATCGCTACGCAGTTATCCCTCTTACTGTACATCCCATATTGAATTCCAGCTATTTGGTGATTCGCTTTCCAGTTTGAAGTACTTATGAGAGAGATCAACAATGGCGTGTGGATGCTAATATAAGTCTCGCACTGGTGTTCTAGAAACGACACAGTCACTACATACCTTCAGGTGATGTTACGCGTGCAGGACCTTAGGGTAAATTCAGCTACCGCTGAGCTGCTCCAGTGGCTACCTCGTGGCTTGAACGTTTGAACTGGCATGACTGCCTTCTGGATCGAGTCCAAAATACTCTGCTTCTTCCCCCCACAATCTATTGCAATGTTCAAGGATGCGAAAGAGTTCGTGATCAACGGAGGATCTTTTGTCGAGTCTTCAGATCACCGCCGTAAGCCTTGTTTCCGGTGCTATTGTAAGGCCCTAGGAATTACTGAGCTACTCTCTGCTCAGCATTCGAGGTCTTGCAACAAGCAATCGCCCCCGGAGCATTTCACAACTCTGAGGAACGATTTGACCCTCCAAAATGCCATCCAAACACTCGAATTGTGGTCTTGAAACGGATCATGGACTGGGCGTCTGGCAGGAGCACCTCTAATCCAAGTGAAAGCTCTGGTTCGAGTTCCTCTTCCCCCGCCTATCCGTCTCCCATACTGTGGCTTTACGGACCAGCGGGTGCTGGGAAATCTTCTATCGCACAATCCATATCGGAGCAGTGTGATGAAGATGGTATTCTTGCAGCGAGCTTTTTTTTCTCGAGAAGTTCTCCGCTGCGAAACACAGAGAAGCGTCTTATTTCGACGATAGCGTACCAGATTGCTCTGTGTATTCCAGAAGCGCGGCCACACATTGAAGAACAAATACGCAAAGATCCATTGTTGCTTTCACGCTCGATGGAAACTCAGTTGCAGGCTCTAATAATAGGTCCTATTCTTGCAGCTGCTCAAATAACAAGCACAGCTGATACTGAGCAGTACAAGCTCATTGTCATCGATGGTCTAGACGAGTGCAGTGGAAACAGGGGTGATGACTGGCGCATCTTTTGTAAAATTCAACGCCGTATAATCCAGCTCATAGCAAACACATTTCTACGATATTCACTTCCATTTCGATTCTTCATTACTAGCAGGCCGGAACCCCATCTCCACGATGCATTCACTTTTGATGTTCCTGCAGAGGTTCAACTCACTCGTCTCGTTCTTGATGATTCGCTTCATCCCGATGACGATGTTAAGACATTCCTTGTCAACAAGTTCACAGACTTGCGAAATCAGCATCCGTTCAAACGTAAGATCCCCTCGTCATGGCCATCCGATGACATTATCAACATTCTTGTCGAAAGATCATCCGGGCAATTCATATATGCTTCCACTGTAATGAATTATATCGGTGATCATTACAATTGGCCAACTGAAAGACTGGACAAAGTGATTGGAATAGTACCCCATGGTCAAGATAACCCATATGCACAGCTAGATGCACTCTACATCCATATATTTGAAAAGCTTCAAACTGCCGAGCGCACGCTCCTGGTTTTGGGCGTTATTCTATGTTTAGAGCAATTCCGCAGTGGACACCTTGGGGAACTCCCTGTCGGGAGCCCTAGATTTATTGATGACTTCCTTTCACTGAAATCAGGAGAAACATGTCTTCTCTTGTCTCAGTTACATTCAGTCATATATGTGCCAGACGATGAAGGCCCAGCGAAGCCTATTCACACTCTCCACGCATCACTCGTTGATTTCCTTTTCGATCCTCTTCGTTCTGCTTCTTTTTTCATAGATGCCAAGCGGATCCACTGCCACATCTCTAGATGCTGCTACAAAATAGGTCAAAGTCTTTGGAACCATACCAGAGGATTTTCACATTGGCAATATTCATCAGTCAATATATTCCGTCACATCTTACGCTCCATTGGCACGGGCGAGCTCCTTGAAGACTTGTATAATCTGGACCTTGTATCCTTTATCACATCAAGTATCGACGTGCGTTATAAGTCCCACGTGGATCCACCCCCCGGGCTTGCTTCACAGACACTCAATGAAGTGGTTCAGATGCTTTCCTGGCTCAAAAAACAGGCATGTCGTTGTATTATGAACACGATAGTTTTCGCTAATTGACAATATGTTCTCAGACAATAGAACACGACATGTCCCTAAAAGTACACAGCAAGCTGCAGAATCAATTCGACAAATATCATCTTGACAAACTTGGAAATTATCCGCCCATAAAAAAGTTTAATACAGAACTTGCATTAAGAGTAAACTGTTCATCATTCTTAGGGGCCTTCTATCTCTCTGCGGATATCGACAAAGAGGACTACTCGCGACCACATTGGGAATTTCAGCCCACCAAGCAGAATGGATTGGACCTGCCTGCCGCAACTGAAGAGTATCAGACCTGGTTGTACGCATTTCTTGAAGATCCTACCCGTGCCAGAAAATATCATGTAGCTGATAGTGTGCATTTGGAAATCACTTTCCTTTACCTCAGAGTCCTACAGGGACGTCATAGGCTCAATCGACTGAAGAGAAAATATCATCTTGAAGGGTAAGTGTTTTATTCAAATAGTATATACTGATAGCTTTGCTGAAATCTGGACAGATATAAGGCTTGTGTTAAATGCTTTGTTTTTCATCTTTCAAAGGCACCATATTCTTCTAAGCTAAGGGAAGAATTGTCACACCCAGACTTTCGAAGTCAACTTGAAAGCCGGCCGTTGTACGATGATGATTTATTCAACGAGGCGGATTTATGGGGCGCTGTGGCCGCCTATCTCAATGTTGGTGTTTAAGTTCCTCTTCCCACCTACATGTGGTCATTTGCTTCACAGAACTGTAAAAACAGCGGATTTAAAGTCAAATTCAACCAAAGTTCATTGGTGAGCGACGCTTGTTTATGAAGAAAGCGACGGCCAGAGGTTTAACATGAATTCTCCCCCAGTCATCGGATGTTCAAAGATCTTGGAAAGGTTGGGCTAGACGCTGCAGCAAGCTTTTAACAAAAGTAGCGGAGAGTTCATAGAGACTCATAGCATCAAAACAGTATTCGTCAGCGCGGCATCATGAATGCTCAAACATTTACTGGTTGCGACGCATACCTTCAGATTCAGCCAGGTGAGACAACATGCAACGACGATGACACCACTGTAGGAGCGAAGGATCTGATTGTAGCTATCGAGGAGGGAACGAAATTAATTAACATCATTTGCTGGGGCATCCGATGCTAAGTCTACGTGACTCCCGCTATATGGAGTATCTGAATCGAACTGTGTGAGCGCCGCGGGCTGCCATAAGCAGTGTAGTAATAGTTCATACACTTGGGCCAACCATAACGATCTCTCGTCATTGACCTTCATCGCGTCGCCCTACCGCTTTTCCAGTGACCATCTCTCGGCCATGTCTCCTGTGTCATCGTTAGTCGGCACTAGTCAGCCGCTAGGTGTTAGCTCGTCTAAGTCGTCATATACCGTCCGCTTCCCTTCACTAGACATCGACTTGGCATCCCCTAGGGGCATAAGAAATCGGGGTACCATGATGTGCCATCGGCATGCTACGGCATGCATCGGTGTGGTTGGCGGTGCGATTGCATGCACAATAACATGGCACAAGGCTCTGGCTGGCGTTCAACGGCAGTGAGCAAGACGTCGAATGATCTGCTATTCCCTCAGTGCTATGTTAACGATTAAGGACTTGAGTAGCCTAGATGTAAAAATGGCATGTTAGACAACAGGTAAACGGTGTGATGTGAGACAAGTATTTACTCGGTCGGGGTTCTTCCTGCCATTCACATGGTTTCGCTGCTACTCCGCTTGAGGATGCGGTTGTCTGGATTGATGTCGTCTTTATGGATGTAGGCCTTGGTGCTGTTGCCTTCCGCGGCTTGTGCTTGAGTAGTTTGCCGCTCATGAGTTGCGAACACGGCTCGCTGAGAAAGTAAGTTGAAATATTGTAAGGATGGTGAAAAGTGCTCATGTTAAACTCACCTGGCAGCTTTTCGCTCAGACACCCTTTCTTTCCTCGAAAGAAGGCGTGAGTCAGCGGGGCAGTGAACGATGGGCTGAATAGAAACAATTGAACCAATGAAAGCTTGCGTCTGAACATAGAAGCTGCTGAAGGCCTTCAAACGGCACATAATATGTTCTCGAGTGTTGAAGGGTTCCATTACATCCCCAATCTGGTACTGCTTGACGTAAGGAATGTAGCGATCCATGATTGTTTGAAATGGGGAGTAATTGCCAATCCGCACCACTGCTCCAAGTCGAGGTTGACCCTAATCTTGTAAAGTAAAGGAAGTGATCTCATGAACAGAATTCAGGGAAAGACGTCCTCCTCCAGGTGTAGGAGACTGGGGTCCCATGTGCAAGTTGTGGATGATGAAGCCCAGCATGTAGCTGATACTGAACGCAAACTGAACATACTGTCTCAAACCAAGACATCAACATTATTGATAATGTCCAAATCCGTCAATTACATCCGAATTCGATCATCTGTGGTGGACTTGAAAGTGATCGTCATCGGTTTCCTCTATTGCGCTAAGCGCCTGACCTCAGCACGTTCGCCTTTGTGCAGTCCAGCTTGTGAGCTGCTGCTATCTGCGACCTCGCAGTACTCGATATCCTCCAATCTCTCCTGTTATGCCTGATGCTACCAGCAGCATTGACGAGTTTTCTCGTCTCCGTCCTGACTCTCTTCACTGATAACACCAACGAAGACATTCAACAGACCTCGCGGCGTCCACTGCAGTTCGAGCTGCGGCATCTTCACGCAGTCTCTCATTCTGCTCATGTTATCTTCTCAGACGTTACACCCGACACGCTATTACATGCCCAACAGTCCGTTACCGCGTCTTACTACGTACAGACACGCTCTACGAAGACATATCGGCCGTCCTCCTTCGAGGCGCATGCTCAAGCACGTCGCCGTTCGCTTCATTTTGGGCAGAGCGAACCACTACAGTGGGATGAAGATGAAGTGCTCGCCCCTGATGTAGAGCGCCGTGAAGTACTACTTGAGCTTGCAAAGATGACCAACAATGCATATGTCGAACCGGAAGATCCTGCTTGGTACGATCTGGGTGACAAGTGGAACAACGTGAGTGGCCGTCAGTATCGTTTCTGATATTGCATTTCTGACTCTGTGATAGTCACTTCCCTTTGGATGGGAACCAGATGCCGATGGATTTCGCGGACATGTATTCGCAACCGAAGATAACAGTACTGTTGTCGTATCCATTAAAGGAACATCGGCCGGAGTATTTGGGGGAGGAGGCCCGACAACGAAGAAAGACAAGTTCAACGACAACTTACTCTTTAGCTGTTGTTGTGCGCGAATCGACTGGTCATGGACTACGGTCTGCGGGTGTTATCGTGGCGGGTGGAAGTGTGATCAGGATTGTGTAGAAGACGCATT
>JASFDH010002700.1:0-10224 GCA_036937195.1 Nidularia pulvinata | reverse complement strand
AGTTCTGAAGGTCTAACAGAGCAAGTGCATGTTTTTTGAAGGTGTCTGCCATCCATGGGGGAACAGCACCAGAAATACAGCTGACACAGGTGACACCAGCACAGTAATGTTCACGACAGCCTTTCAAGAGATGCTCTGCTGCAACCTGGAGTTCCTGCCAATTTTGAGTATTGTCTTTCTGAGCAGTCCAGAAAGTTATGAAGCCATGGGTAAATCCTGAGCACTCTGCTTTGCTCAAGTCCATAACCTTGGTGGTAACACCAGCATGATCAGGTGAAATCTTAATAAATAGAAATATATGACATACACCTGCAAATATTGCATCAACAACAACAATACCCTGCAACTCAGCCTCATAAGCTACACTGACAAAAACAGCAAGAAAGTGGTGTTCAAAGTGTGCAGCACTTGCACCATTTGAATAAGACAGTATTCCTGGGATCCAACAGAGGAGATTGGGACAATAAACAGAGGAAACAACAAGCAGAGAATTCTGTTCTTTCCACCAGCTGTGAGCAGCATTGTTTACCATTTCATTAACAGGTTCTCCCAGCAGTTGGTCCTTGAGAAGCTGAGATCACATAAAATTTGTTTGAACTGAAATGACTGTCTGTTCCCCAAGGTTTGAGTGTATCACAAAGTTTGGGTGGTCTTTATCAAACTTCAAAAAAGAGGTAATTAATGCATCTGCTCCTTGGATGTGTCCCTTCTTGACTTTTGACTGTTCTTTACTGATACAATGTGCATTCAGAAAGACATCTGAAATATCTGCAATGGACTCTCCTGGTCCTTCAATTCCTGGAACACCGACGATTAATTGAAGTGGGCCTAAATTTGGATGAGCTTTGACAATTTCTTCAAACTTTTGCCTTTTGCCCTGAGAGAGGTGAAGAAGGCCCATGGGTCTTTGATGTATGTGAAAGCCACCATTTGAGTAGTGTACACCATCCAACCAACACCATAGGTATGATATGACATTGCACTTTTGGTGTTTAAGCACAGCACCACAGTTACAAGGCTCATCAAGCTGTTTGTAAATTCCTTTAGGTGTTGTCTGAGGTCAAACAATGATATTGCAGGTAGGATTGTTGCATTCAATGATTCCCATATATCATCTTGATGCCTTCTTCCATTTTTGCCATGATTCTGCATGCTCATCTCCTCGATGATCTCCTCCATTGATGCAAACAGCCCAGTGAACACTTAAGTTTGATGTTTCTTCAAACTCCTGCCATGAAAAATCTTGCTCCAAATTACCATCCGGCCAGCCATCCCAGTCTTCTGTACTGATAAGAGATGGGTTCGGAATATTTGGCTTAGTTGGAATGGGTATGGCTGTCAATTTTGGCTGCGCAGGATTGATTGGTACATAGTTTCCATCGGACATAAGCTTGTAGTTTGTTTCTCCTTTCTAGAGAAGATAAAAATCATTGACTTTAGCTTAATTCATGTCAGGATTGATTAAATTAGATCAAAGGAAACTTACCACTAGCCTGAGCAGTTTCCAAATCACTAGCTGCTTTATTCAAGTGCTCAATGTATCTCAGAAGACAACCTTGAATTGTTAATTAGAAAATTGAAGTTCAGTCTGCAATCTAAAACATACCATCAGAACTGTTGACCAGAAATAGTTCTTCCACCCTTTTTGCCACTGTTTCAGCCCTTGGTACAAGCTGGGTTGTCTTTTCGTCTTGTTCTGGTGGTGCAAAATAACGGAATAAGTATTTGATGAACTCCTAGCACAAAAATAATTAGTTCAAAAATGGGTCTAAAAGATAAACAAACTCACCATCACCAAATACAATGCTGCTAAGACCAAAGATGAAGGCGTGAATACTATGTAAGTAGGAATTTTTGTTGTTACACAAAAGATGAGAGTGATTATAGAGAGCAAACACACAGTTCGAAAAGAGACTGAACTCAAGACAAGGCAAGGCGATTTCAAGTCGAAGGGGGAGTGTATATTCAACTGGGGAATCGAATAGGATCCACTGAGTATTTAAGACAACATAGAAAGAATCTAGATAGGGAACAAATTAAGAAAAAAATGGAAAGACCGAACAAGGATTCCCTGAAAACAAATCATGCTAGACTATAGATAGAAGAGAACATGAATGAGAGATGGAAATTGTATCGGCAAGGACTTGGAAAAGGACTGAAAACAACACCACGTACGAATTAATACTCATTGGGGGAATTGAAACGAGTGGTGTAAGCACTAGAAATTCTAAGGAGAAAATTAAATTAAATTAGGTGATTGCAAGCGCTTGAAATGAGGGTCAAGGTCACTAAAATTTAGCAAGGCAATATTTCAAAGTTCTGATTGTGAGGGTTTGAAACAAGTGGCACAGATACCGAATTCCCTGAAAACAAGTCATGCTAGACTATAGATAGAAGAGAACATGAATGAGAGATGGAAATTGTATTGACAAGGACTTGGAAAAGGACTGAAAACAAAAACACATACGAATTAATACTCATTGGAGGACTTGAAACGAGTGGTGTAAGCACTAGAAATTTGAAGGGGAAAATTAAATTAAATTAGCTGACTGCAAGTGCTTGAAATGAGGGTCACAGTCGCTAAAATTTAGCAAGGCAATATTTAAAACATCCAATTGTGAGGGTTTGAAACCAGTGGCGCAGATATCGAAAAGAGGCAGGGGAATGTTAAACTAACGGAAAAGGGAAAAATTAAGTGCCTGGCATGCAAGATTGAGGAGCACAATTTTTGGTACATTCCGTGCACAGACCGAGGGACTCACTCACAGTAAGATGAATAAAACTAAAATTTTCACTTTGATCTACTGCTAATCACTTTCCACACAGAACTTAATCTAATTTCTTGTGCCAATAGCCCTCCAAGATCAAATCCTTCGGTATCTGCGATATTTCGCTTCTTAATGTGGTTGCGTGCATGATACACCCAAGCGTGATGCTTCCGTGCTAATATATCCATTAGCGTGCTGGTGCGTGAGTCAAGCGTGCCATTAGCGTGTCGGTACGTGAGTCAAGCGTGCCATATGCATGTCAAGCGTGTCAGAGCGTTTCAGAGCATGTCGGAGCGTGCTGAGGTGTGAGTACATGCAAGCTTCGGCTTGATGAATGCTTGAGCATGCGTGATGCTAGCGTGCACCATGATTTCAGTCTAGCCAATGGGCACATATTCGATAGAATGATAAAGTACACTTGGAGAAGGTAAAAGCAACATGTTTAAGTACCTCAGTGTTTTAGTTTAAGTGGTAATCCGCAGCCTGAGTGATCTGTATTTTCTAGAGTGATAATCTCAATGATAAACAAAACTGGAACTGTGAACGACTACTAAAGTGGTTACATATTATAATTGGACCGTTTCATGGTTCCACGCAGTTTGGGCATTAATTTTTGAGGCGTTTATATCACTTTAAGCGGACTTTGAATTCCACTTCAATCCAAGGGGCAAGTACTTTATGCACAATTATGTCGAATGGATACGCTATGACTACAGATGTATGTACGAAAGCGATGAAAAAGTTGCAGTAAGTGATTATATGATAGTAAGGCCCACTGTACTGACTATTATTTCCCAGATATACCATGGGATGTTGAAATAACGCCAACGATAGGGCCACCAGTTAGATGGGTGTAAACGAGCGAAGTAATATTGAGCAATGTAAACGAAGTTATAAGTAAAATCAGGAGCCGCTAGAGATAGAAAGTAGAATACCAAAGTAGGAAACTACGGAAAGCAGTGTTCTCGCAAGTATACGAAAGTAAGTAAATGTAAAGTGGATAACGGAGTGGAGTAAATGGCAGTGCGACAAGCTCGATGTTACTAATAATTTCCAACATGGGAGACTTGCGTGCCACTCACCCAAGAGCGTGCCACTTGCGTGACATGCGTGCAAATTGGCACGCTCATGGCACGCTTGCCACGGCAATTTCCCATTGCCCATATGTTACTACCTCGATAGTTTTATTATGTAGTCTTTGGCTCAAGAATTTATTCACTATATACTTAAGGACACTGGTTTTGTATCGTATTAACCACGCGTTTACCTCTGATTTTTTGTGGTTTTCTCGTATTTCCTATGCTTGCTATTGCCCTTTCAACGCAAGTGTACCTTAGGCGGTGGTCAGTCCATTTATTTTACAACCCGAAATAGTCTAGTTGTGATTTTTTTCCTTGCTTGGCATTTCAATGGCATATTATCTTCTCCAGAGAAGATCTTTACCAGTCAATAGTAAAGTGATAAACCAATTGAAACCCATCCCGAAAATAGATCTTCTCCCTATAGAAAGAACGCTAATCTAGTAAGTGGTATGGTGCGAAGGATATGTGAGAAATTACGCCGTTAGTGGTCGAGTGGCCACCAGTCCATTTATTGAATGATATTCTGATTCATGTCTGTCATATTTAGCAATCAATATATGTGCAGGTCCTGAAAGGTAAAAAACCTGGACGAAATTACAAGGCATAACCAGCTCACATACCACCTATTCAATTGGTTTCCCTTGGATTTGACAGCCAATCAACAATGTTTACGTGTGTGTGTAATTCACCCAAATGTTATTGATTCAAACATATAATTTTACAGTGATACCCTGGTCCTATTGCTTCTCTGCACCCAGGCTGCTGTCAGACAGTCACTTTTCCAGTTGATGTTCAAATTGCTACAAACCAAATTCCATTGCTCAAGAATTCAGATTACAACTTATGCATCACCAAGAAAGTCATTTGAAACTATGCTGTTGTGTGGTTGGGAAACTGGGCTTACCTTCAGAACAACCTTTTTGAATGGACTGAGTTGTACCAAGTCTTTGGTGCAAACTCATTCCAGGTGAGACCATTTTCTTCTAAATCATAACTTCAATTAACTAAAAATTTGTTCAGAGTGGAGCTCTTGCCTCTGCTGCAACTACTAGAGAAGGCATCCAATTTGTCCAGACAAGCATCCTCACAAGCACAGGTGTACTTAATCCAGCTACTAGAGCTATTTCCTCAGGTCCATTCTTCTTTGCCAATGAGTATAGTCCCATAAGCATCAGTGTTAATCCCCTCTTCAGCAATGATTATTTGCCAATATATGTTTCTCCTTTGGTTGCTGTGAGCCTTAACTCTCTCCAGCCTATTACCACCATCAAGGTTATTTATAGCAAACCATGTTTTTCATGTCAGAAACAAGTGAATTTGAGGTTGTTTATAATGATGTAACCTCCCAGACAGCTTCTTACTCTGGACCTACTGGAAATGGTGTTTGGTCTTCAGGCCCACTTTCTCAATCCCTTTCAAGTTTAAATAGTCCCAACTCTACCACTTCTTCAACTCCCTCTACCACCTCATCAGCACACTCTACCAGTTTGTCAGCTCCCTCTACCACTTTTTCAGCTTCATCCACCACCCAGACACCTTACAGTCAATGGTTAGTTATTTTTCCAGCATTAACAAACACATGTTGATGTGTCCTGCCTTCTCTCAGCAGTGGTCTTGGCTGGACTGGTGCTACTTCTTGCAGTGTTGGCTTCACATGCACATATAGTAACCCATTTGTCAGTCAATGTCTTAAGATATTTGTGTTTGTACATTTGATATTTTTAGTTGATCCCTTGGCTAGGTTTTCAGTTCACTCACATCTCAAGCATTTCTCTTAGGGATTGAATGTTTATTCATATTTATTCTCCAGGGTGGTATCCTGCCAGTGCCTTTTCTTTCTATTTCACTCTTTCTCAGAGCTTAATTACATTTCTGGACACCCTATCCAATTGTGTTTCTCTTATTTATATTCTGTCAGCACCTAGTAGGCCGCTTACTTAGGTGGTATCAATAAGTATCTTATGTCTATTATTATTTTATGTCCTGTTTGCATATGAATACTGTTGCAACCTTCTTTTGTATGATGCCCTAACTATTTTTCCATTTCTTTCTTTATGTAATAGGCCTTACATCTGTAGCCAAACAAGACCTGTTTTGTCTTGGTTTGGCTGCATCTTCAGGTTTGACTTAGCCATGCTGGCTTTGTCCAGGTTCTGGATGACAATGCTATATTCAGCACTGTTGCACTCTGGGTTCCCTTCTATGCTAGCTAGAAATGCTTCCCTCTATACTGAAGGATTTGTTATTGTACTGCATTCTGTCTTAGTTAGTTACCTTCACTAATATCATAGTTTGAATACTACAATGTGGTTTTTTAATAGTGTTCAGGTGTAGATCCACCTAGAGCATATCACTATATACAATAGTATTTGTTCCAGGTGCTTAGAACCCTCTTTGAAAATAGCTATTATGTGTTGGGTGAATGCACATCATGATAATGCTAAATATAACTGACCATGAGTAAACACTAATCACAGATCTAGTCCTACATGCTTGATTGACTGACCTTGAGACTTGTTTATTGTCATATAAAATGCTAAGCAAACTGGAAACTGCCTGTATGTCACCTGAAAATGTTCACTATTTGATGGTATATTAGTGGTTCTTGAATTAAAAGCTATTTTACCAACACACTCTCTACCTAAAATACAAATTTCTAGTACATGTGAAAATATACATCAAAATAGCACAAGTACCATTCCAAAATTCTTGAAAATGATCAATATTTTGTAGAATCATTACAAGTGCACCATTTTACACTGTGAGCCTGACTTAGGGAAATTGAAATTTTATAGAATTGAGACACTTCATAGGATATTGAATATCTCCATAAACTCTATGTTCTGTGACCACAGAGTCTGCTGAAGCAAATGTGTATTCTAGCAATATTAGTATTGAATTATTGATATAATCTAGTTCTAAATTATTAGGCCACACCTGGCCTATCCAGAAGATGGGTGAGATGAGGAAATCTTGCATGAAGCATGCCTGTTGCAACCAGCATACAGATAGGCATCACAGGTTGTTAATGCTTGGGATAAGCATCCTCATGTGGTATCATATGCGGTTTGCCCTGGTTGAGAACTCCTTATGATCATCAAGACCCAAGATTGTGGAGTTCTTGGGCTTTTGATTACCCCTCAGCAGCAATTGCTGTATCTGCCCGACCTTGTGAATGCTCACCGTCGATGCTTGACAGCAGAACTTTTGTCTGGAGGGACTGCCTTCAATCCAAGTGACTATCAAGCTTTTGAGGGACATATCTTCCCAACAGACTTATTGCAAATCAATGGGATATGGTGCAAGCCTATTTTGGCTTGATTCGATAAGCTAGTTGTGCTTGAGATTGATATCTGCAAAAGCTATTTACTGGCTGTTACCCATCCTTGCAGCTACTGGCCATAAAAATCATCTCTGTTGAGTTGTTTTTCACACCCCCAATGACCTCTCCTTGCTTCCATTTGCACTGCCTCTCCAGGACTTGGACTTGCTGCTTGCCAATAGCCCAGCAGTAAAGGTTGTCCTCCTGTTTTCATCAGAGAGTGCTATTAATTACTTTTGGCATTTGCTTCCTCTCACCAATCATTATGGCTGGTTGAAATGGATCTCTGAAAGTACATGTTTCTTTCCTGGAGTTTATTTCAGTTGCTCACCAGATTTACTCAGATCAGATATGTGAAGCCAAGTGCCACCAGAAGTACAAGTTTCAGCAGGAAGATGACCCTTTCAGGTCATATTCAATGTTCAGACTGGAGATAGATAAAGGTTCATCTCTTTCCCATTGCAAGCTGCCTGGCACTATGTTAAAATATTTTTACTTCCATTGTTGCTACCCACCTTGCTTTATCACTATGCCCAATGAACTTCCTCTTTGATCTTACACTTTGGATGCCTTCAATGAGAAGGCACTTGAGCTATATCACCTGGATGATCATGCAGCGTTCATCCAGTTTGTTCTGAATGGCATCTATAATGGGGAGCAGGCTGTTGTAGATCCTATACACAATGCTGTCCTCAATGTGCGTCAGGTGTCAGCATTACAAGACTATGACTTGCTCATTAGAATATCCAACAATATTCAGATCACCAGGTCGATCTGGGTGTACCCCATCACCAACCCTCTATATACATTGAGGGAGTTGATTCATCTCAGTACAGTTCAACAGCAGGCAGAGATGTGAGTAGCACTCTTTTGATACTTTCTGTCACTTATGCATTAGATACAGACACCTATGACTGTTTCAATTCACCCTATCCCAAATCTTATGTTTGCTAAGTGGGATGAGCGAAACATGATTTGGGTTGTTTTCCTGGGCCTAGCTATGCCAGATTGCAGGAAAGTTACACTTACACTGGAGGAGCAGGCTGAATTCTATGAGAGTGGCCTAAGACCAGCCATAGAGGAGATTGCTCAGATCAAAGCATCAGAATGGCCATCTACTTTCAACACAGAAATGATTCATGCTTGGCATGGGAATGGTCAGCTGTCTTTCCAAATGAAGCAGATTCCTGCCTGGTGTGTACACTCCCTAGGGCATGCAATCTGCCGTCATCTGGAATCCAACGAGGTCTCATGGGCAGAGGGCTTTTTCTTCCTTCACAATGTATGCAGAACAAAACATGGAACTGTCAGAATAGCACCAGCAAACTTGTGACAAATTCCTGACATATTGTGCTGCCATCTCCATTCTTGATTATATTCTCGAAACTTGCCTGCAACTTTCAATGCATGTATGATACCTTACAGGCTTTATTTCTCATTGCACATAGCATTTCTTATGGCTATGAATATTCACTTTATTGTACTTGTATCTTTGAGCACTGCACTGCCCACCATACTCAAAGCCTGGATCCATTTCTCCTAGCATTTATGTAACCTTTTCTATGTTTATTTACTTATAGTACATAGCAGCTTTTGTAGGATAAATACAATGACTTTGTGTTGTCTTCCCTCAGTTGTATGGCATGCAAATGCTGAGGTGAGCATTGATACGAAATACTTACTTGCTTGTTACTTACATAATAATCCTAGCTTTGTATTCTATGTAGCTATTTATTAATGCAGTCGTTTGGCATGCAAACACTGAGCTTCGTATTCTAGATTCTCTCAGGAACTGCACATGCTATGAACAAGTCCTCTGCATCTAATGCCCTCAGTGATTTCCTCACTGAAATGTGCCTTTTGGGGGGTGTGCTGGAAGTGGGTACCTGGTTCATTGATGTCAGCCTTGAATTCTTCCATGACAGCTCTAGTTATAATGAGAGTTTTGATTCTGAAGAGGAAGAGGAGGAGTATTGTCTCCAGTGGCAAACCAATGCACATGTGCATGTGGTACACCAAGTCCTGGGTATCGATTTGGAGAATGCATCTTGCATCACATCTCTTGGAAGTTTGCATTATGCCCAGGATCTCTCTTTGCACTTGACATCTGTCTCTGGTTGTCAAATTGAGGTTGGCCCTCAAGCACGGGGCCCATTCAAGGCTTGTTACATGCAGCTTTACACAACAGACAAGGCATTAACCTACAATCCTGAAGGTCAACATTACAGCAAAGCTTTTATCTGCAGTAATGCAATGGCTATGGACCATGTATACTGTGACAACCTATATGACATCTACACAAAGGCCATTGATTCCAACTCCTCACATGCACAGATCAAAGTCTGTGTTCCTATTGACCAGGCAACAAAGATCCTCGTTAAGTATGATGAGCAGCTTCTGTGCAATGCTCTTGTAAAGTTTACTCATGAATTGTGGTGGTAAGTGCCTTTATATTCTGCTATGACGAGCTTTTAATCAAGTGAACTGTTCTCTTTCTAGGGGCCTTCATGCTTACTGCATGCTGGCAATATCTCATGTACTGAAGACACAATGCCAATCTCCTGCCTCCAAACATGTGGTGTTGCGAGTTCTCCTTCTCACTGCAGCTTGCATATGGCTGGCCAATGGCCTCCATTCTTGCCCTCATGATAGGGACTGACACAGGTCACACCGTGACTGATCCGTAGATCCGTATCCGATCCATGGCTAACCGTGCAATATGGATTGGAAATGGATACCATCTGCAGATTCCGTTTTTATATGTATTTGTGCATACTTAATGGTTTTCCCTGATTTTTTGACTGTAGATAGGTGCTATAGTGTTCTATATAATTGTAAATTTTAAATTTTAAATATGTCTGAAGAAGTCTTATAAAATAGTTATTTGTTTACAGAGTAAATATAACAATAGCCACTTAAAACTAATTGTACAACACCATAGAGTGTAGAAAACACATATCCTGCATGAATAAATAAAAGACTGAGATGGATCACATATCTTTGACCTCCACATCATCCCCCATTGCATTCTCAACAATCTTAGTAACTTCAG
>JASFDH010002699.1:0-10232 GCA_036937195.1 Nidularia pulvinata | reverse complement strand
CTGTGGCGGACGCGTTGCCCTCCGCGGTCACGATCTGCGGAACAAACGCGTTTGTTCGTCGCGTCGGTGTTCCGCTTTGATATTTCCTGCTATCGTCGTTATCGACGACGGCCGCTTCGCCTCTCACTTTCTCCGCCCTGTCCGCGTTTCTTCCTTGCACCCCCCCGTTTTACTACCATACCACCCACTTGCTCCGTATTCCTCCCTACCCCCACAACCACCATCTCTCACATAACCTCTGAATCAAATAACCTTCCCCCTCTTCCTTACACCCCTACATCTCCCCTGCCCCTCCCCCAATCTCCCTCCTCTCTCCTCCCCCCTCATACCCAACCTTCCCCGACCCACTACCTGTCAACCAATCAGCGTTGCGCATTTTGATCACACGACCGCTCTTATCCGCTTCCCCTGCCAGGTCTTCATTACCCGACGCAGAATTTCAATTGCACCCCCAATCTTCTTCGTGATATGGCTGGTCATTTGAACTGCCTCGCTGCATCTTACCATAACGACTTACTCCTGCATTCCGTCACAAGACTTCCATTCATTTACTCAATTTCTCACTTTCTGTCTCCTTTTTGCACTCATTTCTCCACTCTACTTTCTTTCTTTCCCCTTTCTTCAAGCGCTATCACCCAAGCACATGACCTAATCTTTCCTCTTTAGACATCCGAACTCGCCCGCCGCATCCGCGAAGCCGAAAAAGATGTCCAGCGCCTCGTCGCTGACGAGCTCTCCGCCCCCCGCTCTACGCCTTCCTCCCCCACCTCCCCCTCTCACCATGACCCCGAATCCCAGCACCGCACCTCCTACACCCACGATGAGGGCTCGGACGACGATCTCTCTGAGGACGAAGACGGGGAGCATGGAGAGGGTGGAGAGACGGACACGGATGAAAGCTATGATGCTCTTGAAGAGAGATTCCATGGCTTGGAGGAGGAGGTGGCGATTCTGGTAGCGGACGTGCATGATTTGGCGCTGTATACAAAGTTGAATATTACGGGGTTTATGAAGATTTTGAAGGTGCCCTGTCTCCCTTCCACTCTCACCCAACATACTAACTCTTCTTGTCCAGAAACACGACGTATGCACTTCCTTTCCCTCCTAAACATACATCCCTAACCCTTCCCCCTCCCTTTTCCTAGAAACAAACCGGCATCCCCCTCAAATCCTCCTTCATCCAGGACTACCTCGAAAAGCGCCCCTTCTACAAATACAACTGGGACGCCCTCATCGTCAAGCTCTCCAAGCTGTACGACCTCGTCCGCACGCGTGGGCACCCCGTTCAGGGCGACTCGAGCGCGGGGGGGAACCAGAGCGCGTTCGTGAGGCAGACGACGAAGTATTGGGTCCATCCGGACAATTTACTCCCGCTGAAGTTGGCAATTTTGAGGAATTTGCCGGTGTTAGGTGCGCCATTTTCTTCTTCGTATGTATGGATAAGGGGGCTAATGTTTTGTAAATGCAGTATTTAACGCAGATAAGGAGTTCGAGCCAAGCGACTCTGGTCAGTTCCTACCTTTTCTCATGTTGCATGGATACTAATGTTGTTTTACCACAGCCATCACCTCGATCTACTTCGATAACGAAGATCTCGAGCTCTACCTCGGGCGTCTCGAAAAAACAGAGGGCGCAGAGGCCATCCGGTTGCGGTGGTACGGGGATGTGGATACTAAGACTGTGAGTGTCCCCCTCCTTTCCCCTTCCCATCTACCCTTCCTTCCCTCTTCCCCTATCCACCCATCCATCTGTCCATCTCGATCCATCTTACATTCCCGTCGCCCCCTCCCAGATATTCGTCGAGCGCAAAACGCACCGCGAAGACTGGACCGGCGAAAAGTCCGTCAAAGCGCGTTTCCCGCTCAAGGAGCACCTCGTGAACTCCTTCCTCCGCGGGGAGTACACCGTCGACGCCGACTTCCAGCAGCTCGTCAAGAAGGGCAAGAAGACGCAGCAAGAGGTGGATAGCATGATCCAGCTGGCGAATGAGGTGCAGTATGCGGTGTTGACGAAGAAGCTGCAGCCGGGTGGGTGACGTTTCTTCCTCTACTTTTTTATAGTCGGATGTGGGCGCTGATAAGTATATGATCTATATCGACAGTGATGCGCTCGTTCTACAACCGCACGGCCTTCCAGCTTCCAGGCGACGCGCGCGTGCGCATCTCCCTCGACACAGAGCTCGCACTCGTGCGGGAGGACAACTGGGACGGCAAGATTCGCTCAGGCGACAACTGGCGCCGTGAGGACATCGGCATCGACCACCCGTTCCCGCAGGTGTCTCCAGATGATAAGGAGTTGTTCAAGTACGTTTCTTTTGTTATGTTGGAGTTGTATTTGGATGCTGATGAGGGGGGGTAGGTACGGTGTTCTTGAGGTGAAGCTGCAGACCCAGTTTGGGCAGGAGCCGCCTAAGTGGGTGACGGATCTCGTGCAGTCGCACTTGGTGGAGGCTGTGCCCAAGTTCAGGTATGTTCTTGCCCTCTGCGAGGTGGAAAGGGACGCTCATGTTCTTTTAGTAAATTCATTCACGGATGCGCGACTCTCCTTCCCAACCGCGTCGATCTTGTGCCGTTTTGGCTCCCACAGAGTACGCTCCCCGTCAATCCAGCCACATCTATTCTCTCTCTGACAGGCTTCTTTTAGTGGACGTGGACATCCTGAAACCCGACACCGGCTACCTCAGTGTCATCGAGCGCCCAACGGCGTCCAAGGCGCCCTCCCGCCAAACATCCTCCACAGGCTCCCACTCGCCCTCCGCTCCTCAATATACCGAGCCCCTCTCCGAGGGCGAGGACGACACCGACGTTGACTTCGCTCCCGCGCGAGACGAGGACAAGCGCACAGGCCTGAGCGGGGCGGAGGTGAAAGCCGCCATCGCCTACCGCGAGCAAATGCTCAAGGAGCGGCGAGAGGAGGAGGAGGCCAAGGCCGAGGCTCAGGGCAAGAAGGATAAGGGCAAAGCCGAGGACGGCGGCGCGGGCAACGATATCGAGGAGGGCGGCTCGATGACGAGCAGCAAGGGCGCCAACCGGCGGGCGCAAGCATCCTCCCCGCGGCCGGCGTACAAGCGCAAGCCGTCCGTGCTGAGCAGGCTCAAAGCGCGCGCGCTCTCGATCGACCCGCTCGCGCCGTCCTCCGCGTTCGACGAGACCCTCAAGACGAAGCTGCGCGGAGCGCATGCGGCGCGGGAGCGTCGCCACACTGAGGAGGGCGCGCAGAGCAATGGCCATGGTCATAGGGCAGGGCTACGGAACGACCAGGCGGCAGAGGAGGAGGAAAGTGGCCGCGGGGACGAGGACACGGTTGATCTGGATCCTAGGTCGAACGGGGACGACCGGATTATGGTGCGAGATTGGGCAGCCCCTGCCGGGAAGAGGATCTCGGTGCCCATCAGGATCGAACCCAAGGTGTACTTTGCTGCAGAACGTACTTTCTTGGTAAGTGTAGGAAAACAACAACAACTTTCGCTCCCATCCCATCCCTGTTGTTGTTGTCCTTGCTTCGCTGATGCGGGTTATTTTTTCTTCCTCCCTAGAAATGGCTTAACAACGCTGTCTTCATTGGTACGATCGCCACCACCCTTCTTAATTTTGTACCCGTGGAAGATTCTCGCGGCCTCATCAGCGCAGCGTTCTTCACGTTTGCAGCCCTGCTGTCGATTGCCTACTCAGCGGGCATTTTCTGGTATCGATCACGCAAGTTGCGTGAACGTCATGCAGAGGGGCTGTACTATGACAAGTACGGTCCTACCGTGCTTTGTTTCGTTCTCTTTTTGGCACTGGCCACGAATATCGGGCTGCGCGTGAGCGAGATGTGATTGGCAAATGAGTTTTATTCGGTGGTAAAAGGCGATATCCATTTTATTTTTCATTTCATTGTGCAATATACTCTTCATTTTTTTCTACTAGACACATATTCTTCATGCCATCAGCATTCATTTTACCCGCGTAGTTCCACCCAAGTCGTATGCATAGCATCCATATGGTCGTAACAAACATGCTCAAGCAATATCATCTGTAAATATGAAATTCGGGATCCCAGTGCCAGGCTAACAGAAAGATGAGATCCTGATTCCAAGCACCTCTACTTGGTTGGAATCCTCCAAAATGAAACAGCGTGGAGTCACCCGAGCTCATCGATAGTTATGTCCCGAGACATGGGTGATCGACTGCATATCCATCAGAAGGTGGTGTTATACTCTGACCTGCCAGCACGTCTGGATTGCGCTGAGATAAATTGACAAGGGTGGAAGCGGAGCCGTGGACAGAAGACATACACGGCTCCACGACATGAGGGAATCCGTCGGTGAAACATCCACTCACCGTCCATTAAAGCTCGAGATAGTCCCGCCCTCCGCAGAATACATATCGGGCAGCCGTACTACCGAGCACGGCGATCAAAGCTTGCAGATCAGCGAGTGACCATCCACCTTTTGCACTACGCGACCACGTTTGAAGTCCGTGCGCCGCACGTATAAGGCCTACAAATAGTTCCGCATATAATTAGAAGATGGACATGCTAGGATCTCGACTGAGATCACTCACATCATCTGCAGTGATCTCATGGCACAGATCACGTATGATTGACCGACCGACATCGATCGAGTGGGCCATATGGAATGGAAACCTTGGATTACCTTAGTTATCTCTTCTAGGCAGTAATTCCGTCGGATGGAGGATAAACCCCGCGGTAAGTAGGTTGCAGTAGATTGCAGCCCATTGTCATCGGAAATTTGTTCAGCATCATCTTCAACGCTCTTGGAGTGTCTTTTGTCGTCGCCAGTGGACTTCTCAACAGTGAGGAAGAGTGGGCTAAGCGTGTGCTCTAAGTTGTCAAGTTTTGATCGAGATGCCTGAAAAACCGCCGTTAATGCTTTAGAAGTTGGAGCGTTGACGTCGTTGCGTTCCTGGGCGCTGAATATACACGGTATAATGTGATATTAGCAAGTAATATTGTATCAGCTTCTTCCGGCCCTTTTCTAAATCTTCTTGCGAAACTTGGATACAAGACGCCCCTGTCTCCTTGCTCTGGCAGAAACTGGTCTAAGAAGGGTTGACGTGACGATGAGGAAAAATACGCAGAGCAAGATGATCATTAATCACCAAAGAGGTGAGCATCTACTCACACATGAATCAAAAATTATGCAGCAGTCAACTTCGCATCCAAACAGCTGGCCTCTTTGGATGATAAGATCAAGAGAGATCAAGAAGTTTATGGACAGACAAGCGAATTTGGAATGGACCCTAGACTGGTACGTCCGAATTTAGGACAACGCAATTACGAGCTTAAACGGAAGGAAGAAATACCGAATACGACAAAGCTTACTGTTTAGGACCCATATGGAAGCGAGTCGTGCGGTATCAACTTGCAACGAAACCGGAGGACACATAAACAACGTTCTTCTCGGAGAGTAAGTGGCAGCGGTGAGAAATGCGGCTCTCATGTGTATCGTTAGGTATGCTGAGTCATCCATTTCTTCCCACTGCTGGAGACTCTATTAGAGAGAATGAAAGGTATTGGGTCCGAAAGCGAAGCTAGAACCAGAGAGTCACCTGAGATTCAATCGTGTAGAACCGATCGTAGTGCAGTGGTGGCAGCCTCATACTCAAACGGTGTCGGTAGATAGCCGACATTCATGTGTTTCGACTGTATAGTCGCAGGAGAAATCCCCACGGCTATGTGAAGGGTTAACAACATGGCTGGAGCAGGTTTGTTTCTTATGGCGTAGATTGTGCGATATAAGATGGGTCCGGGTAGTTGAAGCCCGGAAGTCTTCTCAGAACGAAAGTGCCGTTCTAACTGAAGAAAGCAAAGCCTAGAGGATGTTAGATATCATAGGACATGAGTGGTTCGGAAACGTGACTTACAGTTCAGTGTGAAACCACAGGATGCCATTCGTATGAAGCCGTAAAATCTAGCAATTCGGAACCCGCGTCCTAAACTCATCGCAGTATAAAGCAGTATAAAGCTAGAAACATGTAAGCAAGCATATACAATAACGGACATTAATATTCACCTTTTAAGCCACTGATATTACACTATCAATAGGATTTCTTAAATGCTGGCATAGTTCAGAACCTAATAGTGCGACAGTACGAGAGACTAGGGTAGGAAAATACTTCACTGGGGTATATAGTTCACGTACTCCTGCAATGTAACTTGTAATCTACGTTCAGGAGTCTGCGAGTGATTACAAATAGAGAATCACTCGCTGAGGCCCAATAGCTCACGCAGTATGTCGGCACTGAAACTTGAAATCCACGTTCAGGAATCGGCGAGCAATTGAAAGAAGAGAACCACTCACTAGAGGCACATACCTCATGCTGGAACTCGTAATATATGCTCTTGAGTCATCACCGTCTTGACGAGAATGTGAATTTCTAGAGAAGAAGTGAGAATCCAGATTGGGGGATTGAATGTGATTTGGAAGAACATACCAATTTCAGCATGGAGGTTATGAACGTTGCAGCTTCTACCGTAGGAGCAATCCGGATTGGACGGCTTATGGCCACGACGAGCTACCAATTCAGCGCGCACTTGTCCTGGAAGCCCGGGACGTAGCAGTCATCTACTCCTAATTATCGAAGTATCAAACTGATGAACGATTCACCGCTCAACAGAAAGCAGAGACGTATAGATCGAAGTGGATTACGAACGTCTAGACTCCATAGATTTCCAGGTTCTGACTCCAGTGAGCTCCAGCGCTAATTATATATCGGATTGAGCAAACAGCTTTCGTCGGACGCCAATGCGGCGGGAACGGGCTTGTGAGCCCTGTTCTTTGACCTCCAGCCAATAGAAGAGGGCCTGGGAGCCTTGAAACGCCAGGGCGCAACCGTGTGTCCTGGAAGCCCGACACTTCGAATAAACACCTCCTGGCGTCGCCGCAATCAAGCTGATAACCATCAAGAACATTGATAAAAGCGAGAGACAGAGTTAGTGAGATCTTTAAAATTTGAATGCGAAATACAACGTCCAGTTTTGACATAGACGAAGGAGTCAAGAGAGCGCGTAGGACGCCCAGACATAAGAAAATAACGCCGTATTAGTAGGCGAGATGGTTAGCGGTCAGCGCTCGTAGAACAACGAGCGCTGAGCGCTCAGTGAGCGGTTCCTGTCCACCTACAATTTGACGCGTCAGAAGACGCGCTCATATCACATGATCTTCTAGAAAGCTGCGGTTTTGCTAGGTTTTACCCGTGATAAGGCAAACGCGTACCGCCCACAGGCCTGTAGCACGACCCAGCGTTGCTTCGAGCGCTGTTTCTATGCTTAAAGGCTACATAATAGGGGGGGATTCGTGCGCCCATACCTGCAATGGGACGGTGCCTTCTCTTGATAAAGGACGTGGTAAGTCAGGTGGCTGAGTAGTATACAGCCAAGGCACCACCAAACAATCCAAACATAGAAAACGGTCAAACAATGTTTTTCCGGTGGACCGGGATATAAAACTTGACAACAGCTCACACTGCGCCCAAATTCACCCCCCATCCCCCTCCCAGTAAATTCTGCTGATGGTCCCTTCACTCCTCAGATGCACATGGTTTCCTCTTTTCTTTCTGCGCTTGCTTCTCATGCTTGTCACTCTTGTACTCAATGTCCTCGTCGTGAATTCCCGACCTACCGGGATATCATCTCTCTCTGCACCGGACTTTAGCCACTAACGCTACTTATTTGCCTCATTACTACTCAGTTGCTGCTCGTCAAATAATGCATTCGATTTATCCTCGAAGCTTGAAGCTTGAGCCGGTATGTCCTTTCATAATATACCGTGCTCTCGGATAATGTCTAATTGCCCTTGAAACCACAAATCTTCATCGCTCCCTAACCTTCTTCTAGATACAAGTGATAGGTCTACCACCTCGGATGCTCTGTTAGGGATCTTCTTATCTGTATCCAGTGGCTCTTGGATGTCTTGCTTATCGATCCTGGTCTTCTATCGGCACGCAAGGTGGCGTTGAGCGCTGAGCGCTGCACGTGCATCGGAAACTGCAAGCAATCCAATTCCATTCTCTAGGTGAATACATGATACTATATCAGACGTTCTATACAAATACAATCAGGCTCTGCAACTATGAAAAGATAGCAAATGTAGGTATTACTAGTTGGTATATGGGTATGCGAAAACTGAAGCTACACTTTCCAGGATATAGGTATCGGGCGCGTTACAGCCATTTGCTCAGATCAATATCAAGTTCAAACCCTGTTCACGTATCACATCGCGGATATCGACAGTCCCACCACTGATATCACGCTTCTGCCACACAGCTTCCATCAACAGTCGTGTTTGTAGTAAGTTCCCAACACTGTCGTCAAGCACTTGGAGGCGTCCCTTCAAGAAATCTCGAAGAGTTGAGTCATTCGTCATGCATCCTGCAAGGCAAATTGGGTACACGAGCGTGCGATCCACCTCTGATGGAGGCAGTTGGTATAGGAGGCGGACAATTGCATCTACGGAGGCAGTGATTTCAGGTACGCCTAACATTCAGATCAGCGCTATTTTCATCATGCGTGGAAATTAAAGTACATACCTGGACTTGAGTTACTGAGAACGGTATGAAGATGAAGTATGGCTGTCTCGCGGAAGATTTCAGCAACGGCGCTGCGCACACCAGGGCTTGGGAAAGTTGCGCTGGAATCAGTCGTCGTCGCATTGACATGTAATAGATCTTGAAGGCTGGCATCCGTAGGGCGATGTCGTCGAAGACGTCTCTCGATATCCTCGCCCTGCCGAATTAGCTTGGGATAGCTGAGAGATCCATTGCGCAGCTCGATAGCTTTCCAGTGAGCTAGGGCGGAGACTTCTGCCATGCACAGCAACACTTCGTCGGGACAGCCACACAAGACATCCATTTTCATTCCGAGCCAGTACTCCGATCCATCACCGAGTAAGCGTTTCCAAAGGACCACGAAAGTCGGAGGTCTTGATCCTAAGATACTGATAAAGATATCAAACCACTGTCGAGAAACGAGTTAATTAGGCTATTGCAGTGTGACAGATCTACCGCACACGTACCAAGATGGCTTTGACAATGGTCTGTATCCCAGTAGGCATATTACTGAACGTAAGTTGGGGGTTCTCGCTAACGTGGAGGCCCATTTGGTTGAGCCACTCGCAAAGAATTTGGAATGGCGTCTCCCATTCTACTGCACCGCCGGAGAGTTGGGAAAAACTAACGAGGTGAATGGCTGCAACGGCGTCGCTTTCTCTCCAACCACCCCGTCTCAGTTTGCTATCCTGTAGATGCGCGAGTGCCTCTTGGCGAAAATACATAGACTGAGTATCTTCCTTCGGGGCTTCTAATCCTTGCGCGACTCGCATACGCGAAGCATAAAGGTCGACTATAGCACAAACAGCAAATGTAACCGCTCCTTTAGGCTCCTCTATCATCGCCTAGAAATTGTAATTTCAGTGATAGAATTTTGCACGTGAAATACGAATAATTTACCCGATCAGTTGCTTCTGTGAACTTGTCACCAGCAAACATGAATTGGACTTTGTGAACGTGGTCAAAATAATGCATTACGAGCTCTTCCTGGAAAGGATACTGTCCAGCATAACGGCCGGAAGAGAGGGGAGGTTGCGGCGATGGAGGTTGTAAATAATCATTGAAGCCAAATTGGTCAAGGGATGGACCGCTAAATAATGGATAACCATTGTTTATGGAATCGGAAGGAAGAGGGAATGATGATGAGGAAGTAAGCGACGGCGAATAGTGACGGTACGCCGCGGAAGCCGGGTCAAGTATACCTACACTGGCATCGCCATATGACGAAGTAGAAAGCTGATCGAAGCTCGTGTTGGAAGCACCTGCAAAAAGATAAGCCACCAGCACAGGATTCTAGAGTGGCCATGAGCACGCTTACCAGGTAAGCCAGGTAGTAGGCCATGACCATGGTTGGCGTTGTGTGCGAAGGAAATGTCGTGACCATGGTAGGAATAATCGGCATTTTGAGAATGGCTCAGTGACACTGAACTAGAAGCCGAAGAGGTTGGCACAGTTCCTGACGACTGACGACGATACGGAAGCCCTCTTTGTGAGGGAACGTGCATTGGGTTGGAGCGAGGCTGGCCACGGATAAGACCTTTCGACGTAAGGCGGGCTTTGATACCAGCCTTATAATTATCTACAGCTTGCTTATCCTATGAGCATTGATATAATTAATACTTGTCATCGAAATGTATATGAAAAACTACTTACTCGCATCCACTCTGGGCGTTTTGGCCCCCA
>JASFDH010002698.1:0-10232 GCA_036937195.1 Nidularia pulvinata | reverse complement strand
GTCTAATTTGACATTTGGATCTAGGGGTGTTGTAACTGGGTTTGCATCCTGTAATCCAAATTTCTTGAGTAGTCCATGGATATAATGCTTTTGGGATAGGGTAATTGTCTTGTTATTTCGATTTCGAGAGACTTTCATGCCTAGTAACATGCCTGGCTCTCCAATGACTTTAATATCAAACTTGTCCCTGAGTTCCCTTTCGACACGATCACTTTCGGAGATATCACTAGTAAATGTGATGAGATCATCAACCCAAACTAGTATGATTGCAAACTTAGTGCTGTCACGTCGTTTGAAGCAGCAGTAATCGCTCTTCAATTTTGTGAAGCCTAGTTTTTCCATTGCAGAATTAAATTCTCGGTTCCATGCATTGCCTGCCTGCTTGAGTCCATATAGTGCCTTTTGCAATTTGCAAACTCGACCGGTTCCATCATCAAAACCACTTGGCTGTTTCATATACAGTTCTTCCTTCAAGTGTCCGTTGAGGTATGCAGACTTCACATCCATTTGTCTGACCTCCCAGTCATTTATAGCTGCTAGTCCAAGCATAGTACGCAATGATTCGAACCGCATTACAGGTGCAAATGTTCCTGTATCACTAAAATCAGTTCCTGGCTTCTGGGAGAATCCTTGAGCAACTAGTCTTGCTTTGTACTTGACAATGTTGCCATGCTCGTCTTGTTTCTTTGCAAATACCCAGCGATTCCCAATGGCTTCTCTTTCCATTGGTAAGTCCTCTAATGTCCATGTATCCATTTTTTCGAGCTGATCAAGCTCTGCCTGAATTGCTTCTGCCCATTTGTCCCCATCTTCACTTTCTAGAGCCTCTTGAACTGTCTTGGGCAACATTTCACCACCATTTATTGCCTGCATTGAAATCCCAGTTAATTCACATAGGAAGTCTTCAACTGCAATGTTAGTGCGATGCTTTGTTGTTGATTTTGCAGCTGATGATGCTGTAGGGCGGTTTATTACTTGTGGCTCTTTTGGGGTCTGTATTCGATGTGAGGGCTGCGCTTTAGGATTGTGTAACATTCTATAATCGATATCTGCACGCTGACGAAGATTTCTAACTTCAGGTGAAGTTATCTCAATGGTTTCTGGTTCAATTTCGGGTTCTGGGGTAGTAGAAATGGTTTGTGATGGTTGTATTTCGGTTTGTGAGCCAGAATTTTGTTCCTGCTCCCCCTTGGATTGCAAACCAGGTAATTCTGTTGTTTTTATCTCTAGCCCCCTTGGCTCATCATTTTCATTGAAGGCTATATTTCGAGATACCTTGATTTTTCGAGTTTTTGCATCATAATAGCGGACAACCTTTGCACCATCTTCAAATCCAACAAAGACCATTTTATTTGATTTTGGTCTTAACTTGGATCGATTTTCCGATTCATCAAGCACCCAGACATCACATCCAAACTCTCTAAGGTGCGAAATATCTGGTTTATAGCCCTTCCACAATTCAAAAGGTGTTTTTCCATTTAGGGCTCGAGTTGGTGCTCGGTTTCGAAGATAGGCTGCATGCATCACGGCCTCATCCCAAAGAAATACAGGTAATTCTTTCTGAATGAGCATAGCCCGTGCTAACTCCAGTAATGTGCGATTAAAGTGCTCAGCAACTCCATTTTGTGAAGGTGAGTATGGTGCTGTTGTTTCGACTATAATTCCCTTTTCGGCTGCTAATTTTCGTAGTTTTTCATTCACCAGTTCCTTTCCATTGTCAAATCGCATATAACGAGGTGGGTAACCAAATTTTCGCTCTAGAACTTTAATATAATCTGAAATGCGCTCAAAAGCTTGATCCTTTGTCTTCAAGAACATTACTGCACACATCCGAGTGCAGTTATCTGTGAAGGATATATAATATTTCCACCTCCCGATGGACTCAACGGCTGCTGGTCCCCAAATGTCGCTCATAGCACGTTCTCCAGGGATATCAGATCTATTTTTAGCCTCTTTCGGAAATGGTTTGTGTGCCTGCTTTGCCTGTATGCAGGCTTTGCAGGTCTGTGATGGGATTGTAGATTCGTCGATCATGAGTCCTTCCACCATATTTTCCTTTTTCAATTTCTCTAGTGTACTGACTGATAGGTGACCATAGCGCCGGTGCCACTGGTCCCATGATAGTTTCCCTGTGGAAGCAAAATTTGTGTGTTCTTGTCCATGAAGCTCTGCACGAGCATCGAGAAGGTAAAGTCTGTTAATTTTCCTTCCCATTCCAATTGTCTGATCTTTCCTGTTTTGTATTTTGCATTCACCATTTTTGAATACAACATATCCTCCACCTTCATCAAGACGACTAATTGATAGGAGGCAATTCGGAGCTTCTGGTATATGGAATACATCTCGTAAGCGATGTTGAATTAAATTTCCATTTACAGTGAAGTTGACATTCACTGTTCCTCGGCCTTGAACAGCTGCACTTTTTGGACCAATACCCTGAACAGTGATGTTCTGAACAGGTTTATAATCTAAAAATGTGTCCCGAGTAGTACAAATATGTGATGTTGTACCAGAATCCAGAATCCAATCAAATTTTGAAAATTCTTGTGTACTGTCTGGTGTGTAGGCCATATACGAGACATCTGCTAATGAATTATTGACCGAATCTTGCACCTGGTTGACACAGTGCCCCTGATTTGGAAATTTCTGATTTGGACCCTGGCCTTCACGCCTGCCGCCTTTGGCCCAGCAGTCCCTGGACAAGTGACCCTTCTTGTGACAATTATAGCACTCCTTCTCGGAGTTATCAGTGCTTGACTGATTAGATTTTCAAGAGTCTCTGCCACCCTTTCCTTTGGCCTGTAATGTGACTCCAGCAGAAGATTCTCCATGCCGTCCCTTGCATCGACGGTCTTCCTCAATTAAAATTGCTACAAGTTCATGTGATTTAAGAGTAGGTTTGTTTCCACTTGAGCCTAAATAAGCAGAAGTGTACATATCCCAACTCTCTGGTAACGAGGTAATAAGTATCATGACGAAGTCTTCATCAGATACTTTATTATCCATGATATGTAGTTCCTCCTGTAATTTTTGTAGCATTGAAATATGTTCAATCATGTCAAACCCTTCTTTGGCCTGTGTGCGAAATAATGCACGCTGCGTTGCAAGCACTCCGAGCCTGCCTTTGGACTCCTTAACTGTAGTGAGTTGATCCCACATTTCCAGGGCTGTCATGGTGCTGCTGATGTGTATCATCTCCGAGTCCCCGATTGCAAGTTCTATTCTGGTACATGCTTTTGCATCACCAGAATTCCACTTGTTCTGTGCCTCTATCTCCTCTTTTGTTGGTTTTGCTGGGTCAGCTGATTCTGGAGCTTTTGCATTTTTTGCAATATATTTCTCCAGTCCAAGGTCCCAAAGCACGGCTAACATCTGTCGCTTCCATGGCATCCAATTATGGGCCTTCAGCATTTCCATCTGGTAAGATCCAGATGTATATTTGTCCAACATTGTTCCGAGTTACTGTTATAAGTGAGTGATAAGATAAGAGGGCAAGTATACAGCAAAGTACTTCTTTGATAAAGTTATGACAGCTCGGGGCCCATAACCTATTGAATGTGCACAGTGTAAATGATGGATAATAGAATATAATTTGTTGTCCTAATGTCAACCTTTTATACTAAGTACAATCTAACTAGATTATTCTACATACTTTGAGAACAATGATAAATGTCCTCAGTGATTAGTAATATGTGAGTAAGTGAATGAGTAAGTGTTTCTATAATATACTGGAATGTCCAAGCATAATCTACAACACTTGGGCCCAAAGCCTGAAGCCAGCCGGGCCGGGCCGTCGGTAGCCTAAGCCATCAAAAGCCATATGCTAGGCCTACAACTAGTGTTGTGCAAGTTCGGTTCTGAACTTCGGTTCGAACTCGAACCTCCCCAAACAGAACCGGAAGTTCGGTTCAAAGTTCAGCACTTTAGTCTGAACCAAATGCTAGGTCCAGTTCACAGTTCGGGTAAAGTTATATTTTGCTGAACGCATCCAAATGTGTTCAAACATGTTCGAATCAATGTAAATTGCAGGCAGCAAGCCCGAGCTTACTGCCAGAAATTCATGTGATGGGCTACATAATTTAGAGTTTTTAGCTTTTCTCCTCTCCCATGTGGGCAACTAGGCTGTGCATCATTGCTAATGATGACAACGACTTCATTTTCATGCTACAATGGAGAGGGACAATACAATAGCCCACATGGTCATCAGAATTTTTGGTATGATGTTTCACTCTACATTCATATTTCTTTATTTGACAATTGATTTTTTTTTTTCATTTAAAAGGAGCTGGGCTTCATGTTCGACAACTAGATTCTGCAACAGCACTACACTCTTCCCATTTTGTACTCATAATGGATCTCTCTGACCCTGGTTGCACTGTTAATTTGGATGGATCATTAAAGGATGCATCCAAAATTCAGTAGTACAATGACAACGATGACAAAGTTCCACTTCCATCTGTTTCTAATAGTTCCACCACAGCGAGTGCTCCTGCTCAGATCCATATTTATTTCTCAGGCCAGGCTCTGCATGCAGTTATAGTTGCTGGATCTTGTCTCTCTGCTTGTACATCTTGCCCATCAGCTCATATTTTGAATTTAGATTTGCAGTATGCTTTCCTGACTACCTAATATAGTAATTACTACATACATTATCTTATAGAACTGAATTCTGTTTTTACACTAAAAAATTCTGTTTGGTTCTTGGTTCGAACCTATCATGAACCTGAACCGAACCATTTTGAACCTGAACTGATGGTCCCATTCAGAGTTCAGCAATTTTGCCCGAACCAAACCTAGAGTCCGGTTCAGAGTTCAGCCAAAATCTTGGCTGAACCAGACTGAACCAAACTTTGCCAACACTACCTACAACGGCCTGCGGCTCAGGCTTCATATGTTGAAAGCCGTAAGCTGTGGCCCAGGCTGACGGCTTTGAATGGCTGGAATTATCTGTGTAGTACATCAAATAAATCTTCAACCTTCAGAGTCAGTGAGAAATCAACACAAAATACAAAATACCTACCTATGTCAACTATTGCAGCATCCCAAGAACTTCGGGTGTCAAAGCCCGGCCCTGCCATTGCAAACCCGAGTAACACAATCAAACCTGCCACTGCTTCCTGCCATGATGCTGCTGTGACTGCAAAAGCACAATGCCAGGCTCCTGCTATTGAAGCAGAAGCTGCACAGAAATAGTAGAGCTATTTTCGAAAACAGCATTGTGAGCAGTCACATGACCATTTTCACACAGGCTGCTGCCTGAGCCGAGGCCGGGCCTGGGCCGGCCCAAGCCTACTACCCCGGCTCAGGCTTCAATTTTGGGAGGCCTAAGCCTGGAAATACCAAGCCTAAGCCACGGCTTTCAGGCTGAGCTGAGCCGGCACATCACTAACTGGGATTATCACTATTCTACTATGGGTGACCAGGTGTTTGAATCATTTTGACCATTTCAAAAATTAAAAAATGTTCCTGTCCTCCTATCCCTTAGATATTTGCTGCACTTATGTTCAGCCTTCTAATCTATGTGAATATAAATTTTTTTGATGGATAAAGTGTGAGGAACAAGTGCAGGAGCATATCCATTTCTCTGAGTCATGAATTCAGGGTGTTTGAATCGACTGTCACGGCATCATCATGATGGATTTTGGCACTCCGAATGTTGGCAGAGCAGCACCACCATTGCATCAGAATTGCAAGGTTGAGCGCAACACTGACTACCCTTTGCTGTTTTGTTGTTTGAGCATAAATACACAAATCCATTTTAAAACTATCTAAGAGGAGGATACATAGAGTGATTATAAGAGGATGGAATATTACTATGGCATATATCTATGGCATAATTGGGGATATTGAGTTGGAGAGTAGATCAGATGGGGAGGGGCATGCATTGGTGTAACGAGCTGAATACAATTGGAGAGGATAGCGAGATGGGCCTGGAGTGGGAGGATGGTCAGGATGGCAATGGTACAAAGGACCTGCTAGAGCAGAGGTGTGTGGAGGCATAGTGGCTGAAGGCAGACTGTTCTCATCCGGAATGAACAGGCTTGAGAGCCATGCAGTGCACAAGAGGAGGGAGCAAAGAGGCCTGAAAATCGAGGGTCGAGCTTCAGTTCAGGGTGTGCACTGAAATGAGTCTCAATTCACTCCTTGATCTCCGGTTTGAGGCTGTCTTTCAATATCTTCAAGGTGTCAGCAATATCTTGAAGGTCAGGCTTATTCTTCAATGACAATGGGCCAGTGAACACAAAGTTGGCTCCTCTCTCTGCACGACAGGCATTGTCCTCTGCTTGCTTTACTGCTTTCTTGGCCATTACCTCCACCTTCTTCTTATCATTTGCTTGCTGCTTCAACTTCTTGCCAGCATGCTGCTGCCTTGCCTCTGAGGCAGTCAGCAGCTCTGCATTCACTTGGACTGCAGCCTGTGTTTTCCTGTGAGCCTTTGCATTTGCCTGATCCTTCATGACCTCAAGCTCCCCACACAGCAAGACTGCATGTGCTTCAGCTTGGTTGCATTGAGCCCAAAGCTCCCTGATTGCAGCCTTCAGTCTGATATTGTCTTCTTGAATTTCTTCCTTGCTCATCCAACTCGTATTTGGTTGGAGCAGCTGGTCAAGCACCTGCAATGCTGCTGAATTACTGCAGCGATGCAACATGTTTGAGGGAATCTGTGAGACAGTGCGAGAATGAGAGTTGGGCCGGGGATATGGGGATATTCGAGAGCTACCCAAAGCTGAATTTGATTGTAAACAGGAGTGGAATGTCATGCTTGAGTGCATGCAGTGACCTGTAGTTGAAGGCCCTGCTGGAACAGGAGCAGTGGACACAGTGTTGTGGCTTGTTGATGGAATCAGTGTGTGTGTGTGCACGAGAACAGAATGGGAAGGCTGATCTGATTGTGCAGCTCTGCTCCTCCTGAGTCTCCTTGTGCAACTTCCCAACTTCCATTGTGCCTGCCAGGAGTTTCATTGATGGCAACTTCTTTTCCCTGCCATGCAACCATTCCTTCATCATCATCTCCTTTGCCCTCATCTTCCTTGTCGTTGTCCTCCTGTTCTCTGTTTTCCTGATTTTTCTCATAATCTTCTCTGACATTGCTGTTCCCTTCTTTGTCATCACTATCCCCACCATAATCCTTCTGAAAATCCTCAAAAGTCATCAAACCATCCAAGAAGTTGTCTGCTTCTTGTGAGTTGCCCCCTTCCTTTGTACCAGCATTGATACTGGTGTCATCTTCATCAGGATCCTTGAATGGTGCATCCGATGGAATGTCGAAGTCAGATGGGAGCTCTGTAGGGAATGTATCAGGTACATGTGCTTGAACTGATGTGTTGATACTAGGTGCAAAATCTGCTTCAGTAAAGATTTCCAAGTTCATAGGATGGATCCTGCACTTCCTCCATGCTTGAAGGATATTCTCTGGTGTGAAAGAACATGCTTGCACCACCATGTATTTGCAGACAACATGTCTGCGCTCCATCCCATGCCCAGTTCTCGCCATATACAAGTCATGTTGTTGGGACCAAGCTTTTTGTAATGGCCTGAAAACCCCAACATCCAGTGGCTGGAGTCTATGTGTCATGTGTGGAGGTAAGCAATATAGCTCAATTATGTACTTGATAGCAAGCTCAATCATTTTATCAGTTATATGGGAGCCATGGCCATCGAAGATGAGCAGAATAGGCTTCCCGGATGTGTTTTGTGCCTGGGCCTATGGTATGAACAGCTTCTCAAACCACTCTGTGCAAAGGGAGTCGCTCATCCATCCTTTCTCAGATGTTGCAATACTATCCAGAGGTAAGTAAATCACAAAGTTTCTGATAAATTTATGGACAAAACTCACCAGATATTGTCATCAACATCCAGGTTCTCCTCGTCAACAGACTTTCTCACAAATACAAAACCAGGTGTGAAGGCCGTGCCATCTGTGCAGCAACTTTCAATAACTGTCACAAGCTCAAGGTTTGCACTCCAGATTTTATACTGTGAACAGTCTTCTTGTGAGTAGAAGTACTTTTTATTGCTGCCTTTCCTCCCTCCACCAAGTTGATTCCCCTTCTCATCCATGTTATAAACATTCTCCCAGGGTATGTCTTTTTCTTTGATGACTGCATAAAGTTTCTTGAAGTGATTGTTAATGACAGGAAAGTTGAACACCTGAGCACACTTTGGATCCAATCCGGAAGGCTGTCGAATCCTCAGTTCGGGGTGCCGTTTTATGAAGCGCCATATCCATGTTTGGCCAGGAATCTTCCCACATAGATCATAAACCTTTGGCTTGACAGTTGCTTCGCAAATCGGCCTACCCACCAATCCCAAGAATGTCATCCAATCCTTCAATCCTTCTTCTTGCTCAGGGGTAAGCATCCTCTCATGATTGTGTGCTTCTTTCAAAGCTCAATGGAACCCATGGTATCTGTTCCATAATGTTGTGTATGGAATTTTGTATGCTGCTGCTGCTGCTTTTAAGTTCTTTTGCCGGCCACTCCTGAATGCTTGGCAGGCCTCTGTGATTTGGTTCTTTACCTCTGGATTGTTATAGTCAAGTTGTGCTTTTGTAGCACGATGTACCTTGGCCTTTTCCATTCTTGAAGTTGCTGAACAATGCTCTCAACTGCCAGTGTTCTTGTTGTTGTGGACTTCAAACTCCGCTTCAACTAGGTACAGTTGCATCACGCTGTGAATGTCGTTGTTCATTCTTTTCCTCATTACTCTCCAAGTTCTTCATCTTTCATGGAGAAAATTGACAGTCCAATTCTATACATACGTAGCTACCTGCTGGTCCTTTTTTAAGAAAAACACACAGGAGGATCGGACTAGATCTTGCTTTTGATGTGATTAAACTAAGCAATTTGATGTAATGAAAAAAGTCTTTTCTTTTTCATAGCTCTCTCGAATGAAATTTTGTGAAAAAAACTTGACAGCACTAAAGAGTAAGTCAATCTTGACCTAAATAAAAAAATCCAAGCCCAGAGAATGGTTGTGGCCAGAGTTATTGTACTAATTCAAACACTGGTCACGTTTCAAACACCTGGTCACCCATAGTATGAGAAATGTATTGTCTTGTAACTGCTGGTAAATGAATGGCTTTTATTTCATTATATTCTGAGCACTGACACATATTCACAAGTGTTTCGCAGTAATATATGAGATAATCATTATTCTACTGGTAATGTATTGTCTTGTCACTTCTGGTAAATGAGCAGCTTTAATCTCATTATATTCTTGCCACTGAAAATCATTCACAAGTATTTCACAGTAAGATCTGGGATTAGCTTTGTTCTACTGGAATGGTAGTGTCTTGTCACTTCTGGTAAATGAAAAACTTTAATCTCATTATATTCTCACCACTGAAAATCATTTGCAAGAACTTCACAGTAAGATATGGGATTATCATTATTCTACAGGAAGTGCATTATCTTATCACTTCTGGTAAATGAGTGGCTTTAATCTTGTTACATTTTCACCACTGAAATTTATCCACAAGTATTTCATGGTTTGACATGGAATTATCAAATTTCTCCCAGAAGTGTATTGTGTTGTCAATTTGATAGGTTAGTAGCTTTAATCTCAAGATGTTCTTAGCAATGAGATTTATCCACAAGTATTTCACCATTTTTGAATTGGGATTCTCATCTTCCTACTAGAGGTATTTTATATTGTCAATTCTGGAAAGTCAGTGGCTAATCTCATGTTGTTCTCAGTGCTGAAAATCATTTGCAAGTATTTCAAGATGAGAGCTAGGACTATCATCTATCTACCAAAAACATACCCATATGTTACTTCTATCAGCCATCCCTCATCCAATATTTTGCCATCTTGCCCATCTTCCAGATATGCCAGGTATGGTATAGTCCTAGCATTAGCAGATCATAGCCATAATCCTGTTACATGTTCCCAGAAATTTGGAAGAATATCTCCCAATCTAGTAATTTGAATGGAAAAGTTTATTTTTAAGTAATGGAAGTGGGATTGAGATTAGATAATACACCAAAACTTAAGCATGCATCAGAAATCTTGGTAGCACAGGTGCATCATCAATTTCTGTAAAGCTGATGGTCATAATAACTACACATAAAGTGTGTGGTGGTTCTATGGATGAATAGTGAAATCTATAAAAATGATTAAGAAGAGAGTATGTGGATCAAGCAATACAAATTGATGAAGATTGGACTAGATCATATCATTGTGGGAATATTAGTTAGTACAAATGATTTCATTCCCCATCCATGGTTTAT
>JASFDH010002697.1:0-10237 GCA_036937195.1 Nidularia pulvinata | reverse complement strand
GCTGCTATTAACCGCGGAACGATCCTTCCCGGGGAAAGCGAGTGATCAATCTCCTATATACAGGAGGACGGAGAACTGTTTTAGATTTCAACTTTGCGATAGTCAGAATACGAGATACGTTTTAGTTCATTACGAGAAAAGGGGAAAAAGATTAAAATAAGTACCGTCCGGACTTATAAGGCCTCTCTTCGTACTCTGGTCCCGATAACGTGCATGAAATTGCGAGGACGGAGTCCTGAGATCACTGGCAATTAGCGGCGCTTTTCACTGGTTCAAACTGAAAGACATACTTCTGATAGATGCTAGATATTAATTAGTGAATCACATCGGGTATATGAAGGTACAGGTGAAATAACGAAGCATGGCAAGTCGGCGATCTCTGCAAAGTTCATGTACACGCTTATTATCCGGCGTTTAAATTTCTTGGCACCATCGAAAGATATAGAGCTCCTTTCCGCAATCAAGATAACGAGTGAGTGGCAAGAAGAGTACCCTTCAATATCCGAATATCTCGGGAAATACACCAGAAAGGATCCACACAAGGTCAGCAGGGAAGGTCAGCCTTCTCCAGAAGCATCGGAACAAAGAACACCGGAGGTCAACATAATTAAGCGCTACGGGCACGTCAGGCGAACTGGAGATTGCGTGGGAGGGATCTGCCTCAACGGTAAGTGGTGATCCTACCGTCTCCGCGCTTCTCTGCGTTTCTCCGATATTATGCAGGGAGATGGGATCCTTGGCGATTGGATGCGATTGGCCTAAACAGGAGTGTTCATTGGACACTCGTGCATCGGGCGCTTTAACATGGGGTTGGGGGATCGGTGCTTTTGCGGGGTTGTGATGTGCATCAGCTAGCACCACTGAGCAAGAACGTGATGCCTCAGAAAGCTACCGACATCAGTCAGTGAGCGCGTTGATGATAATAAGCATAAGCATCGATGTGGATGGCAGGAAAGATCAAGGGTGGTGGCTGAGGCTTCGAGAATGGATTAAAGAACTGGATCCGCACCAACTTGTTTGGTCTCAAAGATGTAGAACAACAATAACTCGACTAGTTATGTTACGCCAGCAGTTAATCTCTTCCGTCGCATTAATGGGGTAGTGGTAACCTGGGTCGTTGCCAAAAAACAATGTCATGTAGAACAAGTTCGACCCGCCGGGGGTTCGATTCCCTCTTAATGCATGTATGCGATCTGTGACTTATTTTACTATTCTACTATTGAAGAATGGACGGCGAGCTAGCTTGTAAAGTGAATGAATAGCTACATTGAACAAACTTTCCTGGACACTTTTTTTACGCAGGCAAGTTGTGAATTATTGCTGCTGCTGCTGCTTCTAGGTCGGTTCAATATTCGGCATGCCATGCTCTTAATGTATAGACCTGACCCAGCATAGATGAAGGTGAAGATAATTGAAGACATTCACTCAAGCTTAATATTCTGAACCAATGCTGGCGCTACTTGAAAGACTGACTTCAGATCTTCGACTGTAGGATACTGGTTTTACGATATGGGTACATCGTAGTACTCCATACCTGCCCCGCTAAGAATGCATTAATGGGGTAGTGGTAGCCTGGGTTGTTGCCATATTCAAGATAGAATTTAGTGATGTACATTCGATTCACCAGGGGTTAGATTCCCCCTTAATACAATGGATGGTTTTTTTATTGCTGAAAAACACATTAGTCGGCAACACATGGTATCATGCTTCTGCTCATCAAGGCCTGAGCTCTGCGCGCCCAGAGCACAACTCGCATATAGCACTTGTAATGTCAAAGGTGAAAGCTTTGATTGCCACAAGCAACTAGTGTACTACACTATACATCACGGCTACCAGAGCCACAAAGCGTAGCAGCATAGTAGATAGCTAGGTAGATAAGCGTGAAGGCGCGACGCACAAGCATCAAGCGCAACCACAGCGGAGCGACCAAGCGCAGCGAAGAGCGTAATAAACGTAACAGGCGTCAAGCGTAAACAGTAATAGGGCGTGAGGGCGTAGCATGAGCATGAGCATGAGGATAGCAGCGATAGCGATATGTGATGATGTAGATAGCGTGGTTGTGTGAGATGTGTGGGGTATGGAATGCGAAAATGTGGGGTATGTGAGGTGATGAGAGTTATGAATACAGGGGTGGGAGGTGTGCAGGGGAAAGGGGTGCGTAGATGTGCGAAGTTGGGTATGCAGATGCAGATGGGATGTGAAGTAGAGATGTGCAGGGGACCGGAAGAATGTCCAACTAAACCCAGTGGGCGCCGAGCCCCGTTTTGCAAGACCCCGTCCACCCGGTCCGTTACATCGCCAACACGCTCCCCCTCCGCCCCCTATTTCCTTGCCCACCCGCACTCGCGATACTCAGTCTACGCTCCCTAGACCTCGACGAAGTTGGCGCGTGGCGGCGCATAAGGAGGGCAGCAAGGGCATGGGCGGGTGTTGGAGGCAGAAGAGGGGAGGGTGAGGGAGAAGGTGAAGGTGTCGATAGGCCGGAAGGAGGGGATGGGCACGATGGAGAGGAGGCGAGAGTCGCAGGTGTGGGTGGAGTGGAAGCAGAGGAGGAGGGATAAAGGGGCCGGAACAAGCTCGGGTTCGGCCGCTTCCTCGCCCCCGAGACGGACGCAAGGCGGGTGCGTGTCCGCTGTGGTTGCCCCTGAGCTGCTGCTGAGAGGGGATCCTGCACTGGCGACTCGGAGGGTGCATCGAGCACGATCGGGTCCTCCTGCAGGATCATCGCGTCCTCATCGCCAGGAGAGGAAGAGAGGGCAAGAGTGGACCGCTCGGAGGAACACTCTAGGGGTGCATCGAGGTCGATCGGGGGATCGATGTCCATCGAGTCCTGGCTGCACTGGGAGACAGGGAGGTCTGCTTCCTGCAAGAACGGATTTGGGTCTAGCTCCGATTGCGCTAGATCGGCGGACTGCTGCCGCTCAGCGACAGCAGGAGAAGCAGGACACGGCTCAAGCAGCTCCCCAGGCACCCCACACGCAAGAAGATAACAACGCAGACGCGTAGCGAGGAGGCGGTCTTGCGCCTCGAACTCGCTCGCTGATCTCCTTGGTGGTTGATCGCAATGCGTATCGTCGTCGACGACCATGCCTGTGTCCGTTTCTACATCCAAAGGTACCTCAAGCGCCCTTACGCACGCCGCAACGCAGGAGTACACGCCCGCCTGGAGCTTGATGTCTGCGAGCGGGGGGCGGGGCTGGGGCTTGGGCACTGCTAGGGGTACCACCACTAGGGGTATAGTCTTTGCGTCCGTGCACGGCGAAGGGACAACCTTCACATCGTAGGAAGGAGAAGGGGTTTGTGCCCTGGCATTCCGTTCAGACAAAGGTGTAGGTGACAAGGGCCGGGATAGAGGTAAGGACGAGGAGCAGGGGGACGAGGAGGGTGAGGACGAGGGGGAGCGCCGTGCTTTCTTGCGCACGTGCTTGACCTGCTCGGGTTCCTTACCTACACTAGCAGCTCTCGGGTCCGTAACCGCCTCCGATACATGCTCAGAGGAAGAGCGAGAGGCAGCACCTGAACCGGCGGGATGCAGCCCCGACCTTTTTCGCCGGATCATTTTCGTCCCCGTACCTGCAGAGGGGCACACCACAGATGAGGAGATCCTCACACGCTTCGGCGGAGGTGTACTCAAACACGAACTCGCGACTGGAGGCGACACAGACGATGCGCGCAGCAAGGCGTGCGGTCTGTGTGGCGGCGAGCGTGACGTGGGGCCATACGACACCGATGACGAAGGAATGTCATGGCTGATAGGAAACGGGACAACATTGTGCGCTGGAGGCAGTGCCACAGGGGCAGATGACAAAAACCCTAGGGCCGAGACGCTTTCCAGAGAGAGCGTGCATGTTGGCGGGGATTTTTGCCGTGCCGATGGGGCAGGAAGAGGGTAGGGTTTGCGGTTGGCGAGGGAGGTAGGGTGCAGGGGGTGATAGGAGCGGGAGAGGGGGTAAGGGGGTAGAGACAAAGACATGGACAAAGGGAGGGGATAGGCCCGGGTAGGGGTGATGGTAGGTTGATGTGGGGCCGGCATGGGATTGCGATTTCAGTTGACGAGGTGGCAAGGTAGTAGTGGGTGGATTGGACTAATCGACACGAATCAGAGCAGAATATGTCAGTAAACGATTCGCAGAATCCGCTCCTGCGGTGAGTATGGGGGCTGCGCACCTTGTATTGCCTCAAGGCTCCGTAGTATCCACGAAACACCAAACCTCGTGTGTGACAACCTCTTGCAGAACCCAAGCTCAAGCAGCACAGTCAGCCAATAGCACGCCACACACGACGACGAGCACGACAGACAGAAGGCAGACGTAGAATCAGATCAGACAGACAGGAGGGAAAGCACGTCCCCGTCCCAAGGCCCCCCATTTATAAACAACCCAGCATCCAGGTCCGCTTCCCCAAACCGGCATCAACGGCATCACATGACCGCGATTATCGCTACGGTCCGCGCACCGGGATCGATGTGATTGGCTGAGGTGATGGCGGTATCATTGCGGTAATTGAGTCGTTTTCCGCTCCACTAGCAGGGGATTTCTGGTGGGGACACGATGCTGCCTCGAGGCGAAGAGGTCGTGCTTCGCGGATATCAGACATGGCATATGGCTGGACTCGACTGTTGTTCGTGCTCTGGAAGATCTGGTTCTCTCAGCCTGGAGCGACACGGTTTCATGAGAACGCGGCACTGGCTCTTGTTCTTTGGCCCCAACAAAAGTTCAATCCGCGCTGCTTTATTCCTTCAATGGCGCTCGCTTTCTTCCATCGTCCTTTCAACTGTCATGAATATGCTTGGTTCCTTTCCTTTGAGTCTCAGTGGCAGTTCCTCTCACCGTACCCCGACACCGGATGACATCCCGTGCACTGGACCCGTGCCTGCCGCCACACTCTGTCCAGGAAGGAGGATCCCAGCCTTCGAGGTCGACTTATGATGCCAACGTCATGCGCCTTTACTGTGATCCGCAGTGAATGTGAGGGAAGATCAGCTGGTGCGATTAAGTTTCGGCGGTATATCAGTTATCGTGGGTGAACCTGGTATCGCAAGCTGTAACTTCTCGATCGAAGCCAATGTTCTCATCTACTAGCCTTCAGCGTCATTATCTACCTTCCTGGATGGCACCACGACATTTCATCTCTTTAATCCGCGAATGATAACATCCGGCTAGTCTTACAAACCGGGTTCTACCAAATACGAAGAAGATAATCGGTATCATCAGCATCCATTCAATCCGCAGAGCCCGGAATCAAGCACTCATGCTGGACTCTGGAGCTTTCGGCTGGTCCCCAATCCCGTATATATGCCCACTACAGGCAACCGCGACCAAACAACATCGAATGCTCTATGATCGCTCTTCCGAAGTATCCGCATCTCTCAGGTAAGCATACTTATTTAGACATTGCTCCTCTCCGGGATTAAAATGAGCAGCGCTCATGGCTTATGGGGAACACCCTAGCTCATCGCGGAGGCTCCATTTTCTCCTGTGCTCGTCTAGGATGTCACTTTCACTACACTTGGTCATCAGTCGATGATACACACCGACTAAAGCTGCCAGCAGCCACCCTCGCCTCCTGCTGCAGTTTGCTTTGCTTTCTAACTCAAAATTGACATATGGCTCGTCTCATGTCGAGCGCTGTGATGCTAACGGAAGGATAAGTACTTCCAAGCTATTCTCTGGATGTACTATGTTCGAATCTATCCAAGGTATCCAATAAGATTCGACATTGATGACTGGTTTGCGGATTTTGCACCCAAGTAACCTGAATTCGGAATGTTTGTCTCCTTTCTGATAAGATATATCTTGTCCATTTTTCTGATTTTCTTCAGATCCCTGTTGGATATTGCTCCCAAACCTTATCGTTGACCAACAAAATAGTGGTGATATAGGCAAACGTGACAAGGGCTTGAGACCCCGAAGGCGGCCGCCAATCACGCTGAATTATTCTACCTATTATAAATGTTTTTTCCATCTAGGATCCAAATATTTTTCCGACTATTATCTCTCTGACGATAATGATACGACAATGATTATGAATTATGAATCAAAACATGATGATATAAAGTTGGCAGTGGAAGTAGACGACTTGGTATCCATGGAGTAAATAGAGACATACAGCTAGAAAGCAAGTTTCGATTAAATGCAAATCCGCTAGAAATATACTACGTCCTGCCTTATGCACTCAATAACCAAGGAACTTCAATATGAAACTTGAAGTCCTCTCCAGAAACGCCAATGTTCAACTTTTGGCACCCAAATCCCTTCTCGTTCAATAACTGTCGTATTTCGCCTACCAACGAATGAGAGTAATTGGACTCTAAAGGGAAATAAATCGAGGTATTCGATGAACATCCTCGAGTGCCATCAGAGGCAGTGTAGTTCCACCTCGAAGAGATCATGGAAGCAAACAGAGCTGCTGTAACCGTTGTACCATTTCCATCCCTGACGAACATTTCCAGGCCTTTCAAGCGTGGTAGCAAAGGTTCGACTTGATCAAAGGTAACTGTAAGTGATTCAATGTAAAACTGTGTCAATTGAGCACTGCAGCCAAGCAGCCACAATCGGGCATCTGTTAGCGAAATGTTGACTTGAAGGAGAGTTAACAAGTTGAGAGTATGGATCCTGTCGAGAGTGAGTGTCTGAAGACACTGAAACCGACCGCAACGTTCGTCGGATGGATTCCAAAACATAGCTCTCGAAGGACATGCCATATGAAGATGTTTTAACGCGGGGAGGTCAAGTCCATGGAATAATGTGAGGGTCTCCGTCGCTGGTCCGTTCAAGGTCGAATAGATACGTAGTATGAACGTGTCCAATGTTCCAAGTCTGATCTTCCTAGAATGATTCGGAACGAAATGGCCATCTCCCGTTAAGAGACAGAATGCGCCTTTTTGAATGTTAATGCATGGGATGATCATCGAGTACCAGTTGGATATATTGACTGGAAACGTAATGAGATTGATGTGCGTGAGCTGCGACCACGGAAGCGTGATTGCAGGGAATGCAATATTAGGCTGAGTGAGGCAAGTGATTCTCCTCAGCCGCGGAGAGGATGAAAACGAAGTGAATGTAAACGGCTCAAGAGGAGCCGTTATCTGAATGTCAAAAGACTCCAATGCATCGAAGAACCCTCCTGGTAGGGTGAATAGATCTTTAAATCTGCTTGACGACGAAAGGATGAGCTGCAGATGTTGGAATCGACTGGAATTCAGCATGATGATATCAATGAAGCTGGATACACTGCGATCTGTAAGATGCTGAAGATCCAAAAAGAAAGAAAAGGTACATGGAGAAGCGCGGCGTAACCAAGTCCTGGTTGTGTAGACAGCGGGGAGCGAGTCCTGGGGTGCTCGTGCAATGGAATTTGTGGAGGAGTACCAAATGGAGAGCTTATTCCAGAGCTCCGGGGTCCCGATGGCTATATTTCTCCATCTTCTGCATACTTGGCAGAGAAGGAGCGGTGCGAGCTTTGGAGAAGGCGTATGGTCATCTGGCAAGCAGTATATGAATACTTGCGTCATAACCTCGACCGGGAATTTGCGCAGTGCCGACATGAACACATCGCAAGCCCGAACTGCCCTGCGCAGTTGAGAGCGTCGGCAGGTCTTTTCCGCCAAAATCGCACATGCGTCTGTTATTTGCCTGAGCACCTGATTGCACTCATTATCGAGCACCTGCTCGTTCGTAACACACAATTCACGGTATCTGAGGAGTTTTTCTACTTCCACCACATTACATATAGCCTCATTAGATTGGCGAAGCCGACGAAACAAGGCAATTAGGTTGTCATCCTATAATATTTAAAATTAGATGATCCGCATGAGACTATGGATGAGAGATATGTACTTACGCGTGGCAATATCCCATCGTCAACCTTATAGGATTTATCGATGATAGTCTTATATTGATTTTGAAGGGCATATCCATGTTTGATCATTACCCTGTGTTCGACGCTGGATTCCGTGGGCAGGATAATGCCTATAGGAAGTTAAGAGCTTATCAGCGCATACTCAAGTTCTTAGGACGTATAGCGGACATACCAAAGGCTAGATGGTTATTGCTCGTTAGTATATGTCCGCATCACGCTCAAGAACGAGAGGCCACGTACTGGAGATGCCGCAATTATCGAGGTGGACCATCATCGCAGTCACAGAAAAAGTGTGGATGAAAGAGGAGATGGAGACAAGGGTGTGTGGAGAGAATATCGGTGAGAGCAGTATTAATATAGTCTCGAGAATACAATTTGATGGATTTGACCAAAATTTAACATCTTCTGACAAATTCAAGTTCGAGGTAGCCCGTCTAGAGATCAGTTGCATAGCCACACATTGTGTAAGATTTTATATCCGTGCATCACTCACGTCGCGTATTATTTTTGGCGCGCTGTGTTGCGTGTTCAAATTTCAAATACTATGAGGCGGCAAACTTAGACACAGCCACTTTCCAATGCGGCCGAGGGTAGAAGGTATTTTTAAACCTCGCTGAATGTTCTAGAAATTAGCCAGTGCATGCTGTCAACATTATGAATTTAGCTTCAAAGATTGAAGGTTGAAACCGAGAACTTGAGCGCTGCCAGTGAATGGTGATCTATGTAAGATGCGCGCACCAGATCACTTGCGTAATGATAGACGGCCTGCAATTCACGCTCCGCCGGAAATAGTGTTGTGGTTCACCGACCACCAATGTCAGTAATTGCAAATGTAATTTTGCTATATCTCAACATCCACTCATCAATATTTCCTTAAATTTTCTGATAATTTATAGCTTTACATATGATACCAGACTCCCTATTTTTATGTCTATATGCATGTTGAAATAAGCTAGCAGGGGTGAAGAACAGGCACTGAAGGATAGCAAAAGTGATGTATAATCTGTTTGACCTAGGGAGCTTGTAGGTAAATGGATGACAGATGTTTGAGAGAATACAGGATTCAGTGAAGCTATGATTATGTAATTATTACTAATGTGGAATCAGCTTGCCAAATTCCTATAATGCAAGTTGGGTGATGAGAAATGTAATATGCCTACCTGAACACCCTCTCAGTGCTGCTGAATTGCCTGTACTAGGGCATAGTGAAATATGCTAAGTGAAATGGAGAGCTGAGTGAGGAAGAGTAAGAGAATGCATGAAGCAAGTGGTAGCAGTAATCTGAGGATATGAACTAAATATTAACACAGAGGATTCACCATGTCAAGACTAGTGTCTGTGGCTGAAATATAAAGAATGAAAATAGAAAGGACCAGAGCAACCAGAGATGAGGTGGAAAGTCAGGATTAATTGTAACAACCGGGTAAAATGGAACATGCTGGAATTGCACACAGCGCAACCATTGGACTATCTGTCCCACTAATACCTAGTTCATTACAGCCTGAAGTGCCCGTTACTCCGGTGACATAAAGCTGGGTCGGCCACACTAAGTCGTGACAGGTCTGCTACCGTCACATACCCCCCTCGTGGTTGAGGCCAGGGTATCCAAATGCCCAATATCTTTTGGCTGCACTGGGACTCGAACACAAACACTTGTGTTCCACCAAATGTAACAACTGGGTAAAATGGAACATGCTGGAATTGCACACAGCACAACCGTTGGACTATCTGTCCCACTAATACCTAGTTCATTACAGCCTGAAGTGCCCATTACTCTGGTGACATAAAGCCGGGTCGGCCACACTAAGTCATGACAGGTCTACTACTGTCACATTAATTGTATAATAATCCAGGGATCATGACCAGGATTGACAATTCCCAAAGTCAATGTTACAGTGATTAAGCCTTTGTAGGTTCTAAGCAAATTTGTTGGTTCTTGGTTTGGTCTAATAGTGGTGACACCATGTATTAGGTTCTTGAGTTTGATGTATGGACACACTTCCTACTGGCTAGGACAGTTGTCAAGTCACTAAGTCTCTGTCTAAGAGAAGCTTAGGTTCTGAGGAGCCTCTAGACTGGGTCTAAGAGGTTTGAGTGGTTCTTAGTTCAAGGAGTTTGAGCAAAGATGTCAATGAGGCTATATTTGCCTAGGTCAAGCTGGATAGCAAGACCAGGGTACAGAGTGCTACTTATAGTAATCTATGATGGTCTGTGCATGATGTACTAAGTATAACTACTGTTATTGTTGGCTAGTTAAATATAACTACTCACACTGCGGACGCTGCCCTATAATTTCACCAATTTAGGTTTGAATAAATAGTGAATAATGTTAAAATAACTTCACCCTGTATCTATCGGATATCTCCTGAATTAATTT
>JASFDH010002696.1:0-10237 GCA_036937195.1 Nidularia pulvinata | reverse complement strand
ACGACTAAATATGAAGAGCAGAATCTCTGATGAATTAGGACGGTGATTTCCTTACGTTGTTCTGATTATGATTCAAAAACACAAAGTGGCACACTAACATCTGCAGATATAAAATGTCGGTTGCACTTACGTGCTTTCCTGGACCTGAAGAGAAAGTACGCATAGCTTAGTTACTTATAGTGACACTGTTTCACTCGTATAAAACTAATTTAAAGGTCTTGGTGCTCTGAAAGGTGAGAGTGAGAGATAAAATAAGTACACATTTCACGTCATGTATGCATACCCCATTAGCATTGGCATACGTGATGCACGCCATCCATCAGTACAGATTCGAAATCTGCAATTCCGAATTAATTACTCGCCAAGCAGATAGATAGCGCGTAGGTCAGTTGACATCAGTCTGAATCAGATGCCGTAATTTTATATCTCCAAACGATGAAATGAATAAGACGATAGACCCATGAAATGCCCGAAAACGTGTGAAATTTATGTAGTAAACAGTCAGAGGAATAAGCAATCTGTGCATGACTCACATTACTACATTCGAAGCAGGCAGATAGAGACAAGTAGAGGTGTCCGGGAAATGATCCATTGTAGAAGTGATATATACATTACATTTAAACTTTACGGACGCAAATCGCGGGGAATGGTATTGTGCCTGTGCCTTCATTAGGAAGAAGTGATGACTCTGATCGACAAAAAGCAAACGTCCATAACTACATATGTAGCAAGTAACCGAGGGTGCAAAAGACCAAGATGGCCTTGAGAGACGCCTGAACAGCAACAGACCGGTATGAAAGAATAACCCCGGTCTTAGATGCTTACCAGCTGCTTAATACTTACGAAAAGCTTCAACAGCGGCAAACGGATCATTATCCCAAATGATAAGATTCATATGTCGAGATATATCGATATTCCTGATTTACCGGAGATTCCCAGTTGGGGGCTTTACGGAAGACGCTGAGCAGTGAACTGTGAGCGCTGGCTTCAGAGCGCCGACCACGACAACATACTACTACCTGGTACCATAAATAAAACTCGCAAGTCCAATTCGACAAGTGTGTTTGTCACAAAATTGTGATGACTGTAAGGCATTGTAGTATTTGGAGGATAAATAAGTATGACCGCGTTTTCCAGGAATCAGTTATTTAGATGTGTAATATTAAGGAGACTGCGACAGAAGCTATCAGAATGTGTCACAGAGCAGAAGATTCCAGAAAGTCCTATCTTCGAACACAAGTTCTGCATAACCCCTCGATGCGGCCACACATCCGTGAATAATATAAATATAAAAAGATTCGGGGCAGTGGTCATAGGCCAAGTCGAAGATATAGATGTGCCCTGGTTTTAAGATTGAGGCTCCCATGATGTTCAAAACGGTGTATACTTTCCCATCTCTTCGCCTGCATCTCACAAGCAGGACATTTGGTGCACTCCGAATATTACACTATGGCGTACAGAATTACATAGCTCACAAGGAAAGCTTGGCTTTTCAACATCCTCCAATGATTGACAAGGAACTAATGGATATGTAGAGCATTAGTGTGAGTCAAATATATGTGCAGATCAGTGGAAAATATAGCTACAAGGTTTGTCTACTATGGCCGACATATAGAGAAGGAAGAAACACATGCTCAAAGCTTGTCATGATCTGTCATTGTCACAAGTAATCTCCAATGAAGTCCATCGCTTCTCCCAGCCATGGGTAAAGTTTCGAGGGCTGTTAGAGAGATCCTAGATTGCACGAAGAGATAGATCCGTTGAAAAGCGATGATTGGATGATCAAACACCTCCGAGAGCCAGATGTGGGGTTTAGAAGGGAATCATTTTATCGGTTCGGGATCATGGATCGAAAGGCTGCACAGGACAGCTTTTAGGACGACAGAGACATGAGTGCGCACGACCAATCAGTGGCAGGAATCAACCGAAGAGCATGGGCGATTAAGAGAGGCATAACCAAATTTAGGATGTCTGGCACATGGTAGAGAAGAATGCAGTCTTATCAGCGCAAGGACAGCGGTGGTATTCCATAAAGGTTAGAGAATCCAACATCCAAATAGGTCGCTCTCGCACGCCGAACATCCATCAATAAGTAAAAGCCCACGCTCCATATCGAAATAAGAACGTAGAAAAGTATTATCCATTGGAGAAATAAGAGCAAGGATTCCTCTCCCCAACCTAGGAGTGATGTACATAACCCAGGTATGAAAATGAAGGATATCTGTTCAGTCCGGTGACTCCTCCTTGTGATCGGGGGCCTAAGTAATTCTTCCATCCGAGATTGTTCCTGACAAAACATTTGATCAACGGGCAAACACGATGCAAGGAAGCATAGGCCGAGTGGGAGAACTTTCCTTATCAAGTAACGCATTGTCCGTTTACGGATCTGCTTTTACTGGGGACGGCTCCGGAATAGTACAGGGTTGCTCATGTCTGGATCCTCGGCAAGTCATATCTGTACAGGAACACATGATGCACTTCGAATACAGTGCCGTCAACCGGCTTCTTTCCCTATCGCATAGCAGAAATACATATTGACATTATTATGAAGGAATCTATATTCTTTCACGTCCTCTAATAACATATCTAGGAGGAAACAAAGCTCGCTCATATTTATGAAAACTAGTAACGAAAGGAATGACATGTCTTAAATAGTAAAGCCATACAAGCATGTGAGCCGAGAAGTTCTATAGCATGATTGAATCAGAAATGTCAAACCGCATGAAGTCTTGCAGCATTCGAAAATAAGCTTTGAATGGTTAGACACCTCGACTTGATTGCGATGATTCCAACTGCCACATCACCTGCTAATCGGCGTGATAACGACTTTTCCAGGAGAATATATTTACGTACAAGAAATGTGTAAAACTCAATAGATCAGCAAGATGGCTGACCGACAAGCACTTAAACCTCGGCGGAGGCGAGTACCGGAATTCGTTCGTTCACAGACGACCAACGAATCTACCAAATGCGAGGGCAGTAGCCAGAGACTTATGAGGTGATCAAAACACCCCTCTTTCTTTCTTTTCTTCCGCAAGCTTTTAACGGCAAGTCATGAAAGAATGCTCCATAAGCCAGCTCATGGAATCATATTGTCAAGCTGTGCGTAGAGGGTAAATGGTACTTCTAAATCAAAGAGGGTAGTATACATAGTCTAAGTGCATCGTCAGTATGGTCAAAGGACTCGAGTGCCCCAACCGTGAGAGTAATCGATGCAAAGACTACGGGAAAAAAATAAACATGATCCCTCATGATATTCTATAGATAAAATACGGCTTAAAGAGGTTTCGCTATAGCTGAAACTGGTATCAATTAACCTAAGTGATAAATACCGTCAGCTTCCACAATTTGTATAAGGTTGATCCATTCCACACTCGACTCATATAATGTGACATACAGTGCCAAAGCATTACTTTGACAGTTGACAGCTAATAACTCTTTTCAAATTTTGAAAATAGAAAATTTAAAACCACAGTTCTTTGCATATTTTAATTCTTCACAATCCCCAGGTTTTAGATTTTTTATTTGAGCCAGTTAAAGACAGTTATTAAGTTTTTGGTGATGCATAGAAGCATGGGACAGCTGGTAACTTGACTGGCATACTAGTGCATCATGACAACTATTGGGACAGCAGTAACTCAGTAGAGTGCTGAAATGAAAATTCTGAATTTGCCTCTGCCATAGACAAGTATAAGCTCTATAATCTATGTAACCTTGCTGGCTGAGGCCAGAAGCAAAAGTTGTTGTTATAGTGTTAATTTACAACATGGAGAAAATGCAAAGACATGTGGGTCACAGGAAGTCACATAATGTCACAGCACATCACAACAAGGAATGGATCTACCTTACCTGAGCCCAATATCCTTTGAAGTCATCCATATATTAAAGAAGACGAGTTAGACCAACAAATTAGAAAATGGCAGCTTATATGGTGCAAAAATTCAGAGATTTTGAGTCAGTGTGTTATAGAGTTGTAGTTGTTCCATCATTTGCAAGTTTGAGTATTTATGAGTTGTAACTAAAAATAGAGGGAAATGTTGTCTGCACTGGCTAGAGGCCTTGCTTGTATCACAAGACTGGGAAATAAACATTTAATTTCAATTTAATAAAAGGCTAACCAAAAATCATTATATTTTTAGCAGACAAAGGAATAGTAGGAACAGCTAATTAAAGGTCACTGTAGCAACAGTAATGAAAGTGTTTGTATTATGGATGAATGTACTGGTGGACTGTTACAATCATCAGCAAATGCATAGTCATAACTTGTTTATTCTCTGATATCCCAACTTGATATTTGATGATCACTTTCTTAATAATTTGTTTGCCCAGGGTCTATCTAGGATTAATCTACTTAGAAACTCCTGTGTTGGCAGAAACTCCCTCATTTTGAGAAACCCTACTAGGGAAGAACACTAATCAAAAATTTCTTCTGGTTCACCTTTGGAAGCACATGTAAGCTGGCCAAGAGTTACCTTTTGTAATGAGCAACTGATGTGGTGACCTTCCAAGCATCAAGGGCATCTGTTCAAGCTAGCTCAAGAGACCTTGTGAGCAAGGTGATATTCAAGCAACCTTGAAGCTTATTTGTTGTAGTTCCTAGAAATAAACTCTTAGTTGGTATCTTTTCTTGGACATACTCACCACAATTCTTGCTGTGACCAGCAATCAAGATTTAATTACAGCTGAACATAAAAATTTATAACAAGTATTTTATATTCTGTACCTAAATTTACCCTTGAATGCAATTGCCAGCAAAATTTCTGACATTTCAATCACTTGCTTATTCACTTTCTATGGGCCATATTATACTGCTATTAATAGCAGCAGCATGACCTCTGGATAGATGGCCATATACTGCCAGTTAACTGTAAATACATAATTTATGATACAATCACCAATGCTACAAGATAGCATGAAATACTTGTTAAAGAATGGCTATATCTCCTTTGATCTAGGATTGTTTCTCCTGCCTGTTAGATATTGTAGGAGAGCCTTGACAACTACATACAAATAGGTACAAATAGGCTTATTAGGTGCCTGTTTGTAGATTGTTATCTCTTATCAATTGTCTTCATCTTTGACCTTGGTCCACTCTTGTGTCCCATTTTAACACTGCCCCTCATCAAATCACACAGAACTGCAAATATCAATATAACCTGGACCCTGGTGGCTTGCATTCTGTTTTTAGCATCATTTGCAATGAGCTTATTCAGGGCACCTGAAGCATCAGCATTAGCAAAGACTGTGAACTTGTTTATGTGGTGCTTAACAAATTAATTTGTGCCAACTTTGGAAGGACAAGCTAGTTTGACAAGAAAAAATCAGGAAAATTAACTTGCTAAGTATGCCAAAGTAATGTTGTTGAATAACAAGTAAGCATGTATCTTCATCCAATGTTATGAAGAACATCATAAGAAAGTTCACAAGTGCATTTTTTTGCATTCCAAAGTGCTCAACCATCAGAATATCAATCTCCTTAATGCTGTCCACAATGATAGACTTATTCAGTTGATTTCATTGGCATCACACTAGTAAAATATGAATATATGACCACGAATATCTATCTCATGTCCCACACTGTGCACTGAAATGTGCTGAAGTATTGTTAATTGTGGATTCTTCCAAATATTGTTGAACTGGTGCATTACATCCCTCTACTGAATTTTCTTCCTCTCAGTCAAGGTTAATTTACCATTATTTCTTGACAAATTTTTGAATGCTTGCCAATAGTGAGCAGCCTATGGGGGTGATCATATAGCATGAGAGCATAAAATATTAACATTGTGCATTTCCTTTTGAGTGAATGTTTATATGCTGATCTTTTAACTTGGTCCACTCTGTGATCAGGTCCTTTTTGTTACCAAAATATTTTGTAAACTCAGATACTGTATTTATATTAGAGTGATTATGGTGCAACACACCAGGTGAAATGATGTTGCAGTGGTCCCACAGTGTGATATTTCTGTTGCAATGCAGCTCAGTGGGGCCCTGCTTCTATAAGCACCACACTCCAGTTGATAAAATATCACAAATATCACACAGGCAGGCAAGCATTGTGTTGAAAGCAGAAGAGTGGGAGGGAGGATGAACAAGAACAAGTAAAAGATGAGGAGAGGACTCAGACACTGACACTGACACTGATGCAGAATGGGGGGAAAGACTGCTATTTAAGAGAGAGACTACAAGATATTATATACTACAAGTGAAGGCTATGATGTATGGAAATGCTATATAAATGCTGTGAAACACAGCAATACTGTGTAGAAGCTGTGGAACACAGCAGTGCTGTGAAGAGGCTATAAAGCACAGCAAAGCTGTGCAAGGCAACTGTGCAACACCACATTCTAACACATTGCTACATTGTTTCTGCATTATTTTATTCCTTTCCATTTAAATTCATAAATATGCAAGGATAGTGGTACAGATGACATGTATGTGTTTTGGTATTTTTTTAGGCTCAAATGAGCTAGCTACATATCTACTATGATCTAGTTTGCACTGCACACGAATATTGATCACTGCAATGTTATATCACATGATGTGATGCACTGCAATCACTCTATTGTACGTAGGAGTGGCAAAATTGAAAAGTTGAAAGTGGAGCATGAGCAGAGCTCTGCTATATTGAATTCATTAAAAATTCAATATCAATAATGATATCCAAGTACGTTCATGTACCAGAAGAATTGTCACATCTAACACTGCAGCAATTCTGTAGAATTACTGAAAATTAGCCAAGTTAATGCAAGCTAACCTTTTATCATCAACTTGGCAGTGGAAGTTAGCAAAAATTTATCGAAGTAACTGGCAGTTATTACTTATTGAAACAAATATTAATGTCAATTAATCCTTCAATTGAAAGCAGAGTCTATGTACCACTGATTTACTCTTTATATAGTGTCCAGTCCATACTCTAATAGTGAGAGGACAACAAGTACTCCACACTGTTTTCCCCAAGTGTGGGAAAAAGCTAGCTGAGTTTACTTGGCTGGGCAAGTTACCCACAAGTTAGCTGAAAAAGTTACTTTATTTACACTCATTTTCTACTAGTGAAAGTATCTGGAAAGTAGTGCACGTCTAAAGACATCTGGCCAGTGATTGATAGAATTGATGGAAATGTCAAAAGAACTGATGTCAGTAGTAATTCCAGCCACAGTAACTTTTTCTTTTCTGTGTCTTTTATGGCCTTTTGAAAATCTTCATTATACCAGGCATTAACTTCACTGTTTCTCTTGATACACAGTGCATCTTGGTGCATTTCAATGATTTCCTTTGGAAGAGATCTATTAGGTCCTACATAAAGGCTGTAAATCACTAGAGTTAAGCATATAAAAATAGGAAGATTTTACGGTCTCAGCACTGGTGGTGAGAACTGTTGGTAGCCCAGAACATTGTTTCAATATTCACCTGGGTTAAAATCGTGAACTAATTGTAATAGGCTGATTTGGTGATCAGCTACCAATACCATAGCATTTTCCTTTGCAATGCGGTTGAATGTGAAAGTCAATCATTGTGATGTAATTTGCTAAAGAAAATAAAGAGGAATTATCATTAACCATTATGTCCAAATGTTATCTTTTGTAGGAATGCAAACATGCAACACAACAGGATTCTGAGAACGACTTCCTCAGTAACCACCTGGCACCTCTACCAAGACCCCAGCAAGACATGATGCAACAATTGTCAACAGGCTCAAGATATGCCAGGGGATACTTAGGACACATACATAACACAAAATACCCCACAAGAGTACTGAACAAAAGCTACACAAGAAAAAGAATGAGGAATGAACCAACCATCTGCAAGGACCAGACTGTCAGGACTAACACAAGGCAAAGATGCCCAACAGGACACATCACACACAGCAATGGAACCACCAGAGAGGAAACCACAGATGACACAACCACAAAGTTTGAATCAGCAGAGGCAGGATGCAACTACCTGGAAACCCACGCTCTTATGGTACCAGAGGGTAATGAAATCATGGTCAGTATGGTAGTCTCATGCCTCTACCAAATCGCCATCATCAAGAATACCCTCCTGAGGCCTGTCGTCCAGGCCATCAATGCACTGGCAATCATACTGGAGGAATCAGAAATGACAAAAGCTAACCAAGTTTACCATGATGGATTTTCTGCTGAATTCAACAACTTCACAAGAGACATAAAAGAGCTAGTAGCAGATGCTTGCAAGAAGATTAATAGCCAACTGGACAAGATCAAATAGGCAACAGACAAGCTCAAGGACACTGCAGAGATAACAGGACTCACAACTAACAGATCTGCAAACATGGATGCCACCAAACATCTTTCAACTGCCAATACAGGACAGGCAACATACAGTCAAATCCTGTCCAGAGTCCAACCAAATGTGGACCCCAGAATGATAGCTAAATACGGTATAAGACGACAACAAATGATGATTGAAACCATCACAGGCCATAACCCAGAACTGGACAAGTTAGGTGACAGGGAAACCTGCACCTTGGTCAACAACATACTTGCAGAACTCACCAACAACAACGAAATCCATGTACAAGCCACCACGAGGATGAGGAAAGGGAACATACTACTCGAATTTGAGACAGACCAAGGTATTGAATGGGCAGACAACAATACCATGGCCCTCTGCAAATGCCTAGGCAATAACATTCAACCAATAGAAAGAAACTACAACATTCTAGCAAAAAACATACCCCTCTCAGCTAACCCAGATGACCCAGCATTTATACAGGAGGTAACGGAGGTGAATGGTATTATGGACGGAACTATCAGAAAAATGCACTGGGCCAAGCTAATAGAATGTCACTTCCCACAACAGAAGAGTGCACATGTCATTGTTACAATAACCAACATCCACAAGGCTAACAGAATCCTAATCTTAGGACTGTACATGGCAAACAAAAAGGTACTCACAGCAAAGTCTAAACAGGACCCAACCCAATGCCTCAAGTGCCAAGGATGGAATCACTTTGCAAAAGAATGCATAGCAAGCAAAGATATCTGTGGTCATTGCAGGGACCGAGGGCACTGCACCAACATTTGTGCAAACACTCACAGATGCAGATGCACATCATGCAGGGCAGACAGTCACACCAGCTATGATAGAATGTGCCCCACTTTCCAATCAAAATTGGAAGAACAAAGTAAGCACAATCCTGAACTAGACTTACCATTCTTCCCAACAGATGAACCATGGACATGGAATAAATCAATTAGCACCAGTTTGCCCAACCCACCACCCAATATCAGATGATCAGCCTCACCCCACATCCACAGCAAACCTGTCAGCCAGAGGGAACACAATAGATCACAAACACATGACCCCTGGAACAACCCAAACCCCAGAAGACTAGAGGAGGAGACTCAAAACCAGGGAGAACCAGCCATCATGACAAATACAAAAGGAAATTCCCTGACTACCCCATCTAGCTGGGAATAATGGAGGACAACCAAACAATGTCACAGTCAAGTACTAACAATCTATGAATCCTACAGATCAACTTAAACAAATTGGAAGTGGCTCACCTTGAGATACTGAACAGCAAGCTCTCAGAACTCTATGACCTAATACTAATACAGGAACCACACATTACAAGTTATGGGAACATCTGCACACTAACAAACTTTTGACAAGTATACCCAGCAGCCCGACACAATCTGGTGGGAACAGTACAATCAGGCATCTGGGTAAACAAGAAACTCAACACTAACTACTGGATAGAAATACCAATATCAGGAACTAACAACATCTCAGCAATCCAAATACAAGAAGGAAGATGCCGGATCTCCATATTCAACATCTACAACCCCTGTGGTGACAACAGCATGGAGAGACTATTTAGGAGGTTCCTGTCAACTCATGGCCCAGACATATATTCAGCAGACAGGGATGACATGATTTGGGCAGGGGACTTTAACCGGCACCACCCACTATGGGACCACACAGAGGACCACCATCTATTCACAAGAACTGCACTAGCTGAAGCTGAACTGCTAATCGAACTTCTTGGAGACTATGGAATAATGATGGCACTACCAAAGGGGATACCAACACTCCAACATATGGTCACAAAGAGATACTCATGGCCAGACAACTTCTTCTGCACAGCAAAGCTTCTTGACCACATAACCTCCTGCAATGCAGCCCATGACCAGTGTTGAAGTGCTGCTCAACAAGGAATAAGTGAAACTAAAGGTCTGGGTGAATCTAAACCTATAAACACACCACAAAACCT
>JASFDH010002695.1:0-10238 GCA_036937195.1 Nidularia pulvinata | reverse complement strand
CTTTTGCAAAGCTGGCAGCCTGGGGCTCAACTCCAGCTCTCCAGTCTTTACTATAGTGAGTGCTTTTGGTATTGTAATCAATTATATTTGCACAAAACAGGGATGGCTGCATACATGCCATATTACCGGTGAGCCCAGATTGCTATACCCCTCACATGTCTCCTGCTCTGTTTTTGGCAACAGACCTTGAGCTGGTAATCAAGTGGGGACTTTGCTCCAAGGAGGGGTTATCCCATGCTGGAGGGTGCATCCTTCATAGTTCACGAGCTAGTGTAGGGAATTCCCAGGCTGAGGAAGATATCTCTAGTACATTGATAAGCTCTGTAAGTAGCATTATTGATACATTGGATATTTTGAGCAATACTGGCTCAGTGTCTTCCTGTGAGTGCGATGCACCTTTGGGCTGCTTACCCATTGTTGCATGCAATGTGCATTCAGGCTGTGTGACCACTGTCCAGAGCAATGCACCTTTGAGCTGCTCAGTTGCTGGCAAAATTTCTTTGTCCTCAAATGAAACTGCCAAGACAGCTGAGGACCTTATGGTTGCAACTAATCCAAAGGGATTTAAACTGGTGTCAAAACATCAAAACCAATTTCAAAAAAATTGCAGAGTAATTTCTATGCAGTACCTAAGTTCTTCCCTGATTAGTTTGACCTCATGAATGATGAGGATCAGTTAGGACCCATCCCACACACATGGACTACTCTGAACAAGTTAAAACTGAACAGATTTATCAACAGAAATTGATACATACTTCATGAAATTTTCATACAATATGGATCTATGAACCAGTTTACTAGCCAGCCCATATGATGCCAATATGAGCTCCAGCAATGAGTATAATTCTGAATCAAATGAGGGTTTCATTAGCAATTTTGCAAATAATTCTGAAGAAGAGTTTGAACATTTACAAATAGTGCTGAAGAATTTGTTACACACAGCACACAATGCACACAATGACCAGAGGGCAGGAAAAACAATGCCTGTCTCTCTCAATGCCACTATTGTTAAAGTGACCAATTCAGAATCTGAGCAGCAGCATCATAGTTCGCATACAAACAAAACCAAAGTCAGTACTCCAAACAGAGGGCATAAATCCAGTGACAATGGAAAAAATTTGCCATCTTCTTCCAAAGGCAAAAATATCTATGCTGCAGTGTGTGGACCAGACTATGAGAAGCTCAAAAAGTCTGCAAAGGAACTGAAGTGATCAAATTCAAAGAAATCAAAAGAACCTATAGATTACTTTAGTCCCAGACACTTCAAAAGAGATCAGTCTGAAATACCAGATGGTGGATGGTTTAGGGAAACAACTATACCTCCTAACAAACCTCCTTCTCCACTTTCAAATTCCAACTCCTCCGATTTGGACTTCAGTGACTCACAGTTAAAAACATCATCCTCTGATTCATTTTCAAGTTCCCCATCTTCTTATTTATCCATTAAAACAAAGAAGCATTGTGTTTGTCCTGATAAGTACCATAAATACTGTACAGACAGCAACAAAATTCAAAAATTACTTGCTAGTGTAAAAATAAAAACCCCCTTTGTTTGGGATGGCTGTGCAGACCTAGACATATTTGATCATTGGACTTACAAAGTGGACACTTGGGCTGAATGTCATGGTGTAACAGATGAATTAATGGTCCAGATAGTAGTGAATTTTATGGTGGAAAGGCCAGCAAGTTTTTCATGAAGCACATTGCAATAAAGCACAAGGAATGGACAACAAAAGCAATTTACAAAGCTCTATTTGAATATTATTTTCTGCCTGATTACAAGCAAGAATTACAATTAAAATTGCTTACTGCCAATCAGTAAAGGCTTTCTGTCTGAGATTTTGAGTGCAAAATTGAAGCACTTGCTGTCAGATTTCCTGATGTCACTCAATGTCAACCCATTCAAATATTCTGGCAAGGGCTGCATAAATATCTGCAATTCATTTGATTGACAAGGGTATCAACCTGGAAAAACACTCACTTGCAAAACTTGTGAAATATGCATCTTGTTATAAGCAAGCACAAGAGGCTATTCACTAAGAAGAGCATTCATTTACAGGAAGGGTTCTTAGCAGAACTTGGGGTCGATTTTCCAATTATGATACTGGTCTGCAACACCACACAGCATAGTAATAATTCTGGTTATGATTCATGCAAACCCTCAACCCCTGGCAAAAACCAGAAGTCATTTTCTAATCATATTTCTGAGAAAAGTGGTCAGAAACCAAGCAATGGGTTCAAAAAGCATGAAGACAGACCTAATAAACTGAGTAGGGATGAGCATGATCAATTAAGGGCTGAGAATCAATGCTTCACATTCAAAGAAGTAGGCCATGAGAGCCAAAACTGCAGAAAAGCTCATAAATTAAATGCTGCATCAGTATGCATTTCTCAAGCAGATCAACATGCAAAATTTGCCCAAGCAGTGCATATCAATGTTGGTGCAATGCAATTAAATAAAGAACATACAACCAAGGGTTTGTGGATTCATGCTCATACAAACAATGTCTGTACCTACTTGATAACAATGTTTGAAAGCTATTTCAGTCCACAGGAAGAATTGAATGCCAGTATATCACCTTCTGAATGCTTTACTGCTAGTCAGTCAGGAGGCCAATATGAAATAACAGACTGGATGAACACAGAGTACAGATACCTTGTTCATCCTGCCCAGCTTCACAATTGAAACTTCAGTGTTGAAGATATAATGATTGAAGCTTCACAATGCAGGGAGCTCTCTGAATACCACAAGGATGTTTCCCATGGATGGGAAAACCAAACAGTGAATACCCTGCCCTTGAATGGCTCCAAATTTGCTTTGCATATGACATGGACAATAGTGTGTAGTGAGATGTCACCCTTGACAATCGTGTTGAAGTTCTTCCACACAAAATTGGATACTCTGTCAATATACTAGGTACTAAAACATTCATAATACTTTCTCACCTTGAGATATGCACTCCCAGATTTTATGTTGATTCAATTCTGGACCAGGCATGGGTCAGATATCATGAAGAAAATAACAACTTACCCATATACTCTGTGGGAATAAGTTTACATTGATGTCAATTCAATTTAATGGTGAGACTTGCAGCAGTTGATGCATCTGTAAGGTAGAATGGAACTGAGGGCAAAAGGGCATACATATCTTAACAGAAGAAATTGAACATACATCAATGAAGCCTGTACATGCATTGCTAGACACTGGGTCAATGGCTGATTTAATTTCCACTACAGTTGTAGATCAATTAGGACTGCAAAAATGTAATAGCAAAACCTCTAACAATACAACTTGCTATACATGGTTCTTAATTGAAAATAAATTGCTGTACTACTGTGAATTTCAAATATCAAGATATTAACAGCATATGACGATTTGACTTTGCAAACCTTGATAGTTACAATTGCATATTGGGCACTCCATTTATTTTTCAACATAAACTAGTCATTGGAATGAATCCTATAAGAATTTTAGTTGGATAAGCTGAACTGTTTGAGCTACAGGGTGAAGAAATACATACCATCACTTCTGCAGCTGCAGACCTACTTGAGAACAATCTAGAAGGCATCTTTGAAATGCTTAAAGAAGAAATGGACCTGTGCTGAGATACTTTGAATACAGACTTACCTCCTTTCTGAGCAGTGAATCACACAATTCCTCTGATTAATGAACAAAAAGTGTACAAATTTTGTCTGTCAAAGTGTCCTGAAACATTAAAATCATTATGGAGGGAAAAGTGTGATGTTTACATTAATTCTGGCTGATAGAGGATGTCCATGGGTGCTGCTGCTTGTCCAATGTTGATTTTGCAAAAACCACCTAAGGGAAATGGAAAAATGTGCATAAGAACTGTTTTAGACAAATGAGAGATCAACTCAAACACTCAAAAGCTTGCTGCACCATTACCAGACATTGGAGCCATCCTTCAAAATGTCACTCACCATAAATATAGATCTATAATGGATGTGAAAGATGTATATGAGCAAATACATGTGAATCCAGAACATGTTGCTCACACCTTATTTGTGACCCCTGACAGAACTATGGAGAGCTTAGTTATGCAGCAAGGTGACTGCAATGCTACAGCAACATACCAGACTTTGATGAACCACATATTTGCACCACATATTGGTGTTTTCATGGATGTGTATCTTGATGATATTATTATCTACTCAAATTCTATCTGAGATCATGTCAAGCATATCAGAATTGTTCTGGATGTTTTAAGACATGAAAAACTTTACCTCAAAACAGATAAAATGCAATTCTCTGCAGAGAGACTAATTATCTTAGGACATGTACTTGATGCAGATGGCATCTTAATGGATCCACATAAGGTTGCCTCTATCCTAAATTGGAAAACACCAACAAATGGTGAACAACTGAGTTGGTTTATTGGTACAGTTGGCTATCTTGGTGATGACTGTGAAGCAGTACAAATTGCTATGGCTGTATTAACACCACTCAAATCAGGAAAGCAATGGAGATGGGGACATACAAAACAACAGGCATTTGAACAAGTCAAACAAATCATCAAAAGAGCACAAAATAATCATAGAGTTGCCCTTGATTACTCAGAATGTGCTAAAAAAAATTAACCTAGTCACAGATGCTTGTTTAACAAGTGCTAGTGGATATATAAGTCAAGGAAATGACTTACAGAATGCAAAAATCATAACATTCTGGCCTGGAAAATTTAACTTAGCACAACATAATTACACTGTACAGGAGCAAGAGCTACTAGCTATTGCTGAATCCTTAAAATGATTCTGTGGACTCCTTCATGAAGCAAAATTTTGCATATGCACAGATCACCATGGACTTGAACATTTTCTAACACAACCTAATCTGTCACCTAGTCAGCACAGATGGTTGGATGTTCAAAACAAGTTCACTTTCTGTCATATCCCTATAAAGCACAGCATGCACAATCTCTGAACTGCTCATAATCAATCCTGATACTTTCCCAACTTCCTGCTCTTTTCTAGGTTTACTCAGGTTTACTCCAGTCCATTTCCATTTTTGAACTTTGTTTCTAAACTTTTTGTAGTATATCTCTTTGCATTAACATTCAATTTGTATTTCTTAGTCTTGTCATATGCTCTCTATCTCTTAACCCACTTACTTCTCCATTGCACTAGTATGATTATAGTACTCTGCATATGTACTCTGATTATTTAGATTTCTAGTATTTAAGTACTTTGAATGTATTGTAGTACTTCAGTTTGTTAATTATATTGTCTTCAACATCTCTACTAGTCTCTAACTAGTGAATACTACCTCTAAATCATCCTCACTCATGTCTACTTGTATTATCCTTCTTGTTGTCATACTTTGCACTCAACAAGATCTCCAGTCTCCAGAGATCCCTCCTGACCAACCCTTGGTCAGGGAGCTGAGTATTGACTGCTATTATACCTGGAACTTATCACTTGCAATCATCTGTAAATTGGGCATTAGGAATGAAGAAGGTGCAGCACATAAGCTGAAGCTGTTGCCCATCTTGACTCTCATACCCTGGTAGCACTCAAATGCATTTACTGGAGATATTCCCTGAGTCTCCAGAGTCTCTTCCTGGTGACTTCATGGACTCTATCTGTTTAGAACCTCTGGGCTATATCCTGGGAAGACCATTTTGTGACAGTATTAACAAACTTGCATCTTTGTTCCTAGCATTTTGTCTATGTCTTTCAGTTGCACTCCTTGCAACACCAATTTTTCAGCCATTCCTCCTTGAACTACTCAGACTGCAATATAGGCAGGAACAGTTTCCAGCCTAATCTCAACCCCTTGTGCTATCTCTGTTGCACTTCCTTGTAGAGGTTGCATATCTATCAATTTAGATCCTCAGAACACCAAGACCCCTTTGTTTTTTGGTCCTATGACCCCACCTTCTCAATCTAACATTTTGGGTATGTCTCAAACTCTTGAGACTCCCAAGACAGTCTTTGTTCAGCATGAAAGTGCTTCACAACATGCTTGAGAACCTATGAGGTCTCCTACATACTTACTTTTTGATAACCTGCCAAATCACAGTAATACTCCTGCACTGCATAATCCTGGTGGTCATCCCTCTGAGCCCAGGAGCCCAACTCCAGAAGCTCCAAGAACACCACCTGGTAGCCCTAGTAGAATCTCTCCTGCTAGCTCTCCCTTTAGAGGCCCAGGAGGCAGTGGTTCCCCTGGTAGCCCAGGCAGTGGTGGAGGTGGTGGAGGCTGTAGAGGCAGAGGTGGCCCAGGTGGTAACCCAGGCCCACTACCACACCCTCCTATCCCTGGACAATTTTAGCTTGGACTGGACATTCTGAGAGTTTTCCAAGATCTTGGGACAATTATTACTACTGTTGCTGCAAATCAGCAACAACATACTGGTTCAGCCAAAACTAAAGTAAAGGAACCAGACTCTTTTGACAGTTCCAGTCCAGATAAATTATAACCATTTATTGTTCAGTTGCACCTCAATTTCTACCAACAATGCAAAAGTAAACTATGCACTGTCCTACCTCAAGGGCACTGCACTTAAGCTGTTCAAAACTGCAATTCTCACACCCTCTCCTATTGATACTTGGTGCTCAGATTATGCTGAGTTTATTACAATTTTGCAGTCAAATTTTGGTCCCCCAGATCCTGTTGGAGATGCTGAAAACAAAATCAGTACTCTCAAAAGAAAGGAAAACCAATGTGTTGCAAAATACAATGTTTTATTCAATAATATTGCAACTTGTTTCCAGTGGGAAAATGCTGCTCTCTGTTTCCATTACTATGCTGGATTGCCTGACTGCATCAAGAATGACCTCCTGTGTTATCCCAAGGCTCAGACCCTTGCTCAACTCTGGAGCAATGTCCAGGCAGTTGAAACTCACTATTGGGAGCATCAAACAGAAATTGTGCATGATAAATGCAATACTGACAAGGCTGAGAAATCAGCCAAGTCTTCCACTAATAAGGGGAAACAATCCTCTAATACTCTGTCATCAAACACCTCTAGTGGGAATAATACCAGGAACTCCAGGTCATCTGGAAACTCCAGGAAAACAGCTAAGACTCCCAAGTCAAGAAATTCCAATAATAAATCCACAAGCCCTGACCTTACAGGAAAACTGGGCAAGGATGAAAAGCTGACCCAAGAGGAACATAAGCAACATTTCAACAACAACCTCTGTATGTTCTGTGGTATTGCAGGCCATGTTGCAGAAGGTTGTTGCAAGGCAAAAGCTGCCAAGGGTTGTGCTGCCACCACCACAACTACCAGTACTACCAGAACCTCTGATGGTACCTCTGGCTCCTCTTCAGCTGCTTCAAGTTCCAATACAGATTTGAAAAAATGGAGAGCAGTTCTCATTGCTCCACACCAGCTGAGGACTGCATAGAGCCTACTGGTGTACCTATGGAGTCTTGTCTCTGCACATGCACTCCTTTTCATTGCAACAAACAATCTTTTGAAATTCCTCTGACATCCCCTATGCTTCCAAATATTACTTTTTGAGCTCTTGTAGATTCTGGCTCAACTCACTGCTTTATTGACTCTATTATGCTATTACGGTATCCTCTGTAATGCCTATACAACTTGGTTTGATTGATGGAACATCCAATTTGAACATAACTCAGACTGCAGAATTATTGGTGACCTTTTCAACTGGGGAAAACATTAACATGGCATTCTATGTTACAATTCTCAACCCTTCATGCTCTGTAGTTCTTGGATACAACTGGCTCTATCACTACAATCCATTGATTGACTGGGTATTGGGCAGTATTATTTTCTGTTCTCTATTTCATTTGAACTTTGGTTCACAGATGTCTTCTCTGGCTCACACAGTGTCTCTGGTGTCTTCAGTACTATCTCTGGTTCAGACCCAACCTCACTTTGAGCAAACTCTGACTCTGCTCCCCGTGGAACCTAGCTTGAAACCTATGGTCTCTCTTGTTAATGCTGCTGTGTTTCTGCATGCAGTTCAGCTAGAAGGAGCCATATGTTTTAGGCTAAATATTTTATTTTCAACTATTTCAAGATTTTCTGTCTCTGCCTCCAGGTCTTCTCCAGACCTGAGCAATCTTCCTGAGGATTATCATGATTTTGCAGATGTTTTTAGCAGAGTACAAGCCAATACTCTTGCTCCCCACTGTCCTTATGATTTGAAAATCTCCTTCAGGGAAAGTTCCTCCCCTCCCCTTGGTCCTATCTATTCCTTCTCTCAGGCAGAACTTATCTCCTTCTATTGGTTTCATACACCTGTTGTGTTCCTTGCACAGTGCTCCTGTCCTTTTTGTCCATAAAAAAGATGGCTTGCTCCAGCTATGTGTCAATTTCCAGGGACTTAACAAAATCATAAAGAAGGGTCATTATCTGCTACCATTAATATCTTACCTTCTGGATACTCCCTGTAAGGCTCATATCTACACAAAAATTGACCTACACCATGCATATCACCTTGTCTGTATTGCTGAAGGCAATGAATGGAAAACAGTGTTTTGCACTTGCTATGGCCCCTTCAAATAGCTAGTTATGTCATTTGAGCTTTCCAATGCCCTGGCTGCTTTCCAATGCTTCATGAACAACATCTTTGCAGATCTCCTGGACATATCAGTCATTGTATACCTTGATAATATTCTCATTTATTCTGATGACCTTGCTCAGCACAAGATTCATGTACAGGAGGTGCTCCAACATCTCCAGGAACATGGACTTTATGCATGTGCTGACAAATGTGAATTCTATTCAGACTTGGTCAAATATCTAGGTTACATATTATCTCTGGAGGGCCTGACCATGGCTTCCTCCAAGGTTCAAACTATTCAGGACTGGCCAGAACCCAGGAAAGTGAAGGACATACAATCCTTCCTTAGATTTCCTAATTTCTATTGTTGTTTTATTGCTAACTATTCAGATATTGTGGTACCTCTTACTTGCCTGACCCAGAAGGGTACTCCATGGTTATTCTCCAAGAATTGTAGGGAAGCCTTCAATGAACTCAAGAAAGCTTTCACTACTGCCCCTATTCTCACCCATTGGGTCCCTGGTGCTTTGCTCATTGTCAAGACTGATGCTTCAGACTATGCTCTTGATGCAATTGTTTCTATCCTTCATGAGGATGGAGAAATTCATCCTATTGCATTTCACTCTAGGATATTTCCCCTTCATGAACTGAATTACAATACTCATGACTAAGAACTCCTTGCCATCATTGAGGTGTTTTGTGTATGGCAACATTATCTTGAAGGCTCTGCCATACCTATTAATGTTGTCACAGATCACAAAAATCTCAAGTATTTTGCTACTACTAAGGTCTTGACTCATCATCAAGCATGGTGGTCTGAATATCTATCTCAGTTCAACTTGGTCATCTGTTTTTGCCCTGGACATCTCAGAACTAAACCTGACTCTTTAACTAGATGATGGGACATCTACCCTAAAGGGGGAAATAGCAACTATGCCCAGGTCAATCCTCATAACTTTCATCTAGTATTCACTGATGAGCAATTAGCTTCATCCCTACAAGCTACAATTTTAACATTTCTGGTCCTCTGGGGTGCTACCATTATGGATGTTGAACTTCTTCACAATGATATTCTTGCTGCACAATCCTCTGATCTAATTACATCTAATCATTTACCCATTCCCTCTGATCCTCAATGGTCTATAGACTCTGCTGGAAAATTGCATCTTGACAACCACATTTACATCCCAGATAATAAAAACCTGAGACTCTGTGTACTCCAGTACAAACGTGATCAAGTCTTGTCAGGTCACTTAAGCCAAAATAAGACACTCTCCCTCATTTGCAGAACCTATACTTGGCCAAATATTAGGACCATGGTTAAGGATTACTGTAACTCATGCATTATATGCCAGTGCTCTAAGTCAATGCATCACAGGCCATATGGACTCCTGAAGCAACTCCCTATACTGGAGAAGCCTTGGAACTCTGTCTTGATAGATTTCATTGAGAAATTACTGGAGTCCTCTGGTTTCAATTCTATCCTTGTAATCGTTGACTGCTTCACTAAGCAAGGCATATTCATCCCTACTAACATCACCATTACCTCTGCTCAGCTTGCACTAATCTTTGTTATGCATGTCTTTTCCAAGCATGGAATCCCCAAACATGTTACATCTGACCAAGGCTCTGAGTTTGCCTCCCATTTCTTCTGCTCTCTCAGAAAGGCTCTGGATATGGAATTACATTTCACATCTGGTTACCACCCAGAAGGCAATGGTCAGACTGAACATGTTAAT